>BQNB010039412.1:0-48086 GCA_026074375.1 Tanacetum coccineum | reverse complement strand
ATTTAGGTCCTTTGGTTTGCTTATTTTTCTATTACTTTTGCCTAATTTGTCAATAAGCCATATAGTTTAGCTTTAAGACTTAGTGTTAAAAATAAAAATCTGCCTGACATAGCCTTTTTCATTCACTTTTTAATTGCTTAATTTGTTTTCAAAATTCCTTTAGGTCATTGATTTAGACAGAATTCAGCATACTCTTTAAAAGTATATAAGTCACATAGCCATAAGTTTCTTCTTCCTGTCTTAAAAATAAGCTTAAAGTCACCCCTTTGTCTGATTTGTATAAAATTTTGTATCAGATAGCTTATTAGCTTTTCTTAGCTTATTTTTCTTTCATTTTTGCTTATTCCAATCTGCATTTGCTTATTAGGTGTAGCTGAGTCTAAGTTTTGCTTACTTTTCTTCTTAAGTTGCTTATTAAGTCTGAAAAGCTAAAAGAAAAAGCCATTTAGCTTATAAAGCCCATCTGTCTGTCTTATTTGAGCTTTTTCAGCTTATTTATTAATTTTCATAAAAAAGCCCAAGTTTTAAAAGTGCTTATTTTTGTGTGTTTTACAAGCCTTAAAAGAAAATTTTTGAAAAATAAAATAAAAGGGGAAGGTGGAAGTCTCAGGTGAGCATGGCTCGAACCTGAGACCTCAACACCCTCAACCCTCTTATACACCACACACTCTACCGATGTGCTACAATAGCTCATCCGGTAGAGTTTGTGTTGGGTTTATTCTTATACCACTTTTTGGCCCAACAAGATTATAAGCTGTTTTGATTTTTCACAGCTTATTACAACAAGCTTTGTGACCCATTTCATTTTTCTTAGAACTCTTATAATCTTAGCTAATTTTTGTAATTCTTTCAGATTTTTATATAAACGTTTAGCATTTTTTATAATTTATTTTGATTAAAAAAATAAAAAATTCGAAAAAAATAAAATAATAATCAGAAAAATACAAATCTTTTTTTAAAAATTTTATTTTTTTATATAGTATCTAGGAAAAATATAAATGTTTTCGTAGGGTCATTTTTGGAAAAGTTTGTTTTTTAAAGAACAGGATTCGATCCCGTTCTCGTTCTTTCTCGTTTTTAGCTCAAAACACCTCCGTTTTTGTTCTAGTTTTTTTTATTCTTCATTTTTAGTCATTTTTAGCTCATTTAAAGTAAAAAATTTACATTAGGGTTAAAATTAGATAACTTAGGTTTTTAGCTCGCGTTTTTACGTCACCGTTTTAGGGTTTAAGTTAAATTGCTTTCGTTTTAGGTTTTCTTTTGCTTGATTTTGCATTTTTACATGTAGTAATAGAAAACCAATCATAATCTTATCATATTCAAACATCAAATATCAATTCGTCATTCGATTGTACACCTCGTTGGGACATAACGACCCGGGAAATCAAACTTTCAGATATATATTGATTCTATTTGTGAATTTTGACTTTTTGCCTTGGTCAAGGGCAATTGGTTAGGATTTGCCTAGTATTATATCTATACTACCAATCGAATCACACAGCTTATGGATGCCAGTGGACGTACTTATCAGGCATTTGACAGCACCCTCGTCGGCAGATCACGACTTCCCTAACAGAGGCGTGTCAGACTTAGGACAGGCGATGCCAGCACCTCCGTAGCTCCTCGGACCGATGACCAGCCCGACCCTTGATCTCTTTCCTCTTACTCTCTTGATTACTATCTTTTGAGGACTTATACTGTACATTGATTATTGATATATATATATTATAATATGATTTTGGTTTGCTTATGTGTTATTGAAACAAGTCTGGCAGTAAGTTCAGCAACATAGCTCATTGATTACAAGCTCAAGATTTCAAAAACCTTTGCATGGACCATATATTGACATAATGTTAGTGATGAAAAGTGTGAAAGCTGAAAAAGAAAAAGTCGAACTTAACGACTAGCTAAAACAAAAGTGCTTCCCGGGAGACAAACCGTTCATTTTTAAATTGTTTGAACTATTTTTAATTGTTTTTGCAAGAGTCTGTCTACCCAGACACTCCATACGGCGTATCGAACCCCTATGGATATAGCGTATGGATGTGTCTGGACGTTATCAGTCTGTAATTTAATTTTAGTACTTTAACTATTTTAATTATTTTCATAGGACCCATACGGCGTATCCTTGGGTTTGGGATACAGCGTATCCTTGGGTTTGGGATACGGCGTATTGATCCTTGTACAGTTGTGTGTTTAATTGTTTGCCTGCATTGTAAATTTTGTATAATCGAGATAGGAATTGCACCTTTGTCTTCTAAGTTTTTATGCAGGATCTTGCTATCAGAAAATCAATGATATGGTATACTCTGAAAAAGGCGTGTGTTGAACTCAGTCGAAGCATTCTGAAGCCTCGTCAACACACTTTTTGCTCAAGAACTCAAATTGGAGAATCATCGCGAGCAACATATCAGGGGAGTTCCTCGTTCTAATTCTATTTCCCATTTTCTTTATTGTTTTATCTATACAACGAGGACGTTGTATAATCTAAGTGAGGGGATGGAGAATTAGAACGCCTACTTGTCATTTCTTCTACAAATAACATGCTAATATGCTAAATTATGCAAGATTTAAAATTTTCTCTAGCATAACCTTTGTAAAAATTACTAGTTACATGACCTCGCGCATTATAACCCTTAATGCCAATTTGTGAGAATTAAGCCTATTTCGTTTCTCAACGTTTACTAAAAATTCCACAAAATTATAAGTTTGTCGGTGATGTAGTGGACTTTAAAACTTGGCCTAGTATATCACTCGAGACCACAATGATGAGTACTATGGATTTAGATGGAGAAACATTTTTAACTAGTAGATTTCTAGGAATACACCAAAAAGCCTAAATGTTATAAAATTAACTAACTACACCGGTTAGTTAAAATCCTGTGTAACCCTTTGTTTACTCTCACTTTAAGAGTAAGATCCCCTAGAAAAACCTGTTGAGCCATTCTTGTCTTTTTCACACCATATGTCTATTTTCGTTACACCTTAGCCTACCCTATAGATTAAGCCTAGTTTAATAAAGTTGCTAGTTGCTTTTGTGTAAAGTTTCGTATTTCCCGTGTCAAAGTAAAATTTTCTATCTCTGTTATGGTCGGGAATTTGCACAATGCAATGGGAAAATTTGTAGCTCGTATATTTTGCTACTTTCGCGATTATGTATTATGTCCGAAGAAGAAATATTAAAGGAAAAATTATCCGGAAAAATTATGATTGTGAAGACGGTAAAATTGTACCGAGGTTTATGTTTTGAAAAAAAAAGAGAAAAGAAAAAAAAGCATCAAAAAAGAGAAGGAAGTTTTATAGTCGGTTCGTTAAACTTAAACCAAAGAAATTCTTGGAAGGATCGATTATTCGTGGATTAAAAGTCAACGATGTATGGCTTTGTATTAAGTGGCCGATATCACCACTTTTGTAAAAGTATGTAAGTTTGGGATGTAAGGGAAGTTGACCGTTATGGAACGCCAACTTAGGTTGTCTTTGTCATCTCTATGATCGAGGCGTTTGTATATATTTCAAGTCTTTATCATGGAACAGTCGAGGAAAAGTTACTAGCAACTACCTTATTTGTTCAAGCTTAATCTATTTGTTTTGTGAATTTTTTTTAACAACCATTTACTTTCCATTCCTAGCAATTAACCTTTGGTTTTACTCAAACGAGGTTGGAGTGGGTCATGCATGTCTATTCCGTCGTTACGGCCATGTATGTGTGATTTAGGAGTAACAAGTTTTTAAAGGTAAATATGGGTTTATATGAGAAGGCTTAGGGTTGATTACTCTAACTAATCTTTATCGATACCAATATTCCAAGAGGGCGACAAAGACCACACATACACACCCGTAACGACGGGATAGACACATGTGACTTGATTGCAATATTTTACTATATATAAAATATACTATATCAAAAAGAGCAATTAAGAATTTTCCCAAAGTCTCCTTTAAGAAAAATCCACTCTAAAAGATATATATATATATAATATAATATAATACGTATTAAACCGGGAAGTATGCTTTCCCAGGTCGT
This sequence comes from Tanacetum coccineum, assembly GCA_026074375.1. Taxonomy (NCBI): domain Eukaryota; kingdom Viridiplantae; phylum Streptophyta; class Magnoliopsida; order Asterales; family Asteraceae; genus Tanacetum; species Tanacetum coccineum. The sequence goes on along the minus strand of BQNB010039412.1, from coordinate 44,062 downwards.
TTCCCCAACGACTTGTGAAATTGAAACCACGCCTTAGTTTGGATTATGATTTGAATGGGAGAAAATATATTTTTGATTATCTATGACTACTAATTAAAAGCAACAAATAGAATAAGCACACAAAAGCAATTAAACACTTAAAACAGTTAACGGGAACAAATAAAACGCGACAAATAAGCAAGTATATTAAAATTAACTCCTAAAAATGCAAACAAAATTTCTAAACCTAAAATAAGACTAAATAAAATTTTAAGAAAAAGAAAAATATTTTTTTTGATTATTTTTGAATTTATTATGAATTAAAAATGAATTTAATCTAATTAAATCCTAGAAAATAGCAAATAAAGTCCTAAAAATTAAGAAAAATGATTTTTAAACTTAGAAAAGTCTAAAATAACATAAAAACTCAGAAAACTATTTTTAACTATTTTTAAAATTAAAATCCTATTTTTAAAATTAAAAATAAAAGCTTAAAAATGAAAATTAAAATCTAAAAGTGTTGAAAATGATTTTTCTGAATGTAAACCTAAAAGTATTTAATCTAATGCTAAAAACTATTTTTTTGTATTTTTCTGAAAATTATTTCTATTTTTAATGTATTTTCGAAAATTAAAACCTAAGAAAAATGATTAAAAATAATCTACTAAATGGAAAAATATGAAAAATTTAGGAAAAATCTAAAATGCAGCAAAGTTTAAGGGAAAAATAAGAAAACTTACCCAGCTTATCTAATAAGCTGGGTAATTGAGCTTATGTGCTACGGCTTATAATATGGGCTTAAACCCAAAGAAAGGTTAAAACTAAAATGTGTACAATAGCTCACGGATGAGCTATTGTAGCACAATGGTTAACATGCATGGTTTGTGAGGGAGAGGTCACGGGTTCAAGGTTGTCTAACACCCCTTTTTGATTTTTTTTTATTTTTCAAATCCAAAAGCTAAAACTTATTAAGCAGACATTTCTAAGCACTTTTAATAAAAGGAGTATAAGCTAAATCTCAAAATTAAGCTCTCTAAGAGCTTATAAAGAAACTGTCCTCAGAAAGGTGGCTTTTGAGCCTTTTGAAACTTGTTTTGACTTAAAAGCTTGCACAAAGCTTATTTTAAGCTCAAATTTAAATCCAAAAGTTGTTCCAGGTAGCTTATGATGTGCATAAGCTAATTTTAACAAGCTGATTAAACAGAAAACACTAAAATCCAACTGAAATTAAAGTTAAAAACTGCAAACTCAGATATTAACTCAAAAAGCTCAAAATTAAGCTAAGCTAAAAAGCTCAATAAGCCTAGACCGAAGCTAAGCTTATTAGGACTAGATTAACAACTCATTAACTACTAAAACAGATCATAAAAACAAACACTAAAAGCTAAAAATCAAAATTTTAAAAGCTATTTTTACTTACTACTGTTTTTGGTCTTTTTGGAAATTTTGATGACTTTAAAAAGCAAATTAACCCTAACAATTAAGCTAGATAATGAAAAATAAAACTTAATCTAAACTAAGCTATATATAAGCTAAAATTCTACTAAATTTGAAGGATTAAAAACTATTAATACTAGGCTAAATTGAAGCTTAAAAGACAGCAGTAGTAACTGAGGTTACTACTGCTGATGCACTTTACCAAGAGACACAAACTAAAATGCAGGAGACAAAGGTTGTCTCTACTGCACTTTATGCACTCAATGAGTGTAGATAAACTTGTCAAAAACAAATTTCAAGCTCACAAGAGCTTGAATCAAATTTAAGCTAGCAACAGATAAACAACAAATTCCCCTGGTGCACAGCCAAACATAATAAGCCTTAAATTGATTTTTATCTTAAACTAATCCTTCAATCCTTTTTAAAACCTAATCTAATATGATTATCAAACTGACAAAGGCAAAGATCACAACTTAGTTTGACTTTAAGAGGTCAAACTGAGTTATACCAAACACTCCTTTAGAAAGCATAAAATCCAATTAAGCTTATGAGACTAAAATCCAATTAATAAAACCTTAATACCAGATATCTAATAGCTTATTACAAGCTTAATAAACATAATTCAGCAATCACTAAAGCTAAAATCAAAGATCTAACACTATGCTTAACTATTTTTTTGGTTTTTTATGATTTTTAAGATAATATGTAGAGAACTAAGATCTAATCTACAATAACTAAAAATAGATGATCAAACATGATTAATAAGCACTAATGAACACTAGTTAAGAAAATAAGCACAATTAATAAGTAACTAAGCAAGCATTAGACTAGAAATTAAAAGACAAAGGAATTTAAATGAAAACTTACAAGTTGCTTCAGCTAAACAGAAGCTAAGTGCTCATAGAGCTTATATACTAGATCTAGCTTATCCTTATGGATAAGCTAGTAAAGGTCCATAGAATCACTTCCATTATTAGCTTCTCTTCCAATAGTAAGAGTCCAAAGCAAAGGTACTTTTAGCTGATTTTAGGTGTTGAGTAGATTAAGTGAACTAATAGCTCAATCATAAGCTTATAGACTTATGAAAGCTTTATAAGAGCTTATTGAGAGCCTATGAGTCATTAACATGAGAACACTAGAGTCATTTGAGAATTTATAACAATTGTATTAAAGGAAGACTTAATTTCTTTTACTAAAAGCTTGTTACATTACTGAAAAGAGATTACAATTGGAATTTAAAGAAAATACATGAAAATTTTATAAGCTAAACTAAATTAAGCTAAAAAAATAAAGAGCTAACTAACTCTTTATGTGTGTGAAATGTGGGACTATTTATAGCCCTTGGTGAACCTTCTAGTCCTTCCTTTCTTCATACGCTCCCTTCCATCTCATCCGTACGATTTTCCAATCATTGGATCATAATTGTTGGCCGTTGGATCAAGTTATAACTCACACGGATTGCCAGCGTGGCATCCGTGATGTGACACTTGTGTGCTTCTTCTGAGTGTAGATTTAGTGTAAAAATCAGCTCCTTGTGTGTTTCTTCACATTGACGTCGCATTCTCCTTGTGGGTTTTGGCCAATGATATGCTTGGATGACAACTTAACTCTGCCAAGGTGTAATTTGTCCCATGAGTTGTCTATTTCATCCTTAAATTGATAAAAGCCCTTTGTTTTGAGGAGAGGGCACGTTTGGGAAGATGATGAATAGTAAAAACATTTTTTCGCGCCTAAATTTAATTGACAGGGTAAATAGGGTGTGAGTTTGTAGTATTGGCAAGATCAGTCCCTCTCTTTGTTATGAAAATGGTGTAAAAGTTTTGAATATGGCAAAATAGGTCCTTGGACTTATCATTAAGGGTTATGGGTTAGGGCATTTGGGCCGGGTAAGGAGTTTTTTTTAGGTAAGGTTTTAAGGTTTTAGGCCTATTAGACTTAAGGGACTAAACTTGAGGGACTAGTATTGTAACTTTTGGATTTTGTCATTTTGTGGTTTGACTTTGGTTGACCAATAGTTGACTGAGAGTTGACCACTGTTGACTTTTTGTCCATTGCTTTGATTAATCCCGGCTTCTTTTGTGCTTTTCCGTTTCTTGTGTCCGTGTTTGTCCGGTTTGACGGTTTTCTTGTGATTTTTGTCTTATCCGTACCTGCATACACAAAACACAAAAACAAGCATATCTTTGCCATTTTTAGTATGTTTTTGGTCATTTAGGGTTATTTTTGGTGTTAATGGATATGTGTATTTTACACCTATCAAAATTCCCCAAACTAAACGATTGCGTGTCCTCACGCAATATTACATGCCTTATAACCAAATACCTCAAAACTTCCCCAAACTAAACCTTTGAAAAGTAGCAAAGATTTTTGTTGAGAGAGCTAAGAGATCACAAGTTATAAAACACTCGAATTCCCATTTTCAAAGATTTTTTTATTTTTATGATTTTTCTTAAAAGACTACCTAACTACAACTTGTGTGACATAATGTATTGTTTTCATTACATTTGTGGTAACTTTTAGGATCATGGAACAAAAAGCACGATTAAGTGTCTAAAAGATAACTTCATCATTCCCGACTTTTCACTTTTCCCATACTAAGCTTAAAAATAAGATCACCGTTAAGTACGAGCTAAGATGCTAAGACTACTTATAATTACAACTTGTGAATTTCTCTTCCCGACATAAATCATATATTTAAGTGTGTGTGCTCAAATTAATTTAAACCATTAAATCCACATATTTAGATAGTTGAAATCCGACTAAGCTTTACACATGGGCCTTTTGGGCTAATATGTTAATAACATAGTAAGATCACAACTCAAAGCAAACAAAAACCTCCTTAGCTAAGACTTCGTTGGTTCACTTGTATATCTTGAATACGGCGTATTGAGTATCACTGGATACGGCGTATTTAGATTTATTCCTCTGTGGTCTTTGGTGAGTTGCAGGCACAGTACGGCGATCTTCCTTGATGGATATGGGTATTGGTCTTCAGAATCGTAAATCTTCAAAATATCTTCATTTAAAGCTCCATAATGCGTTGCTTTTGCTACTTTTACCAATGACTCCATAAATGACATGTAATTCTCAAATATAAATGATTAAGTAACAATTCTTTGACAATAACTATACACATGGTGTTGAGGTTAATAACATGGGATAAATGATGCTATAAAATAGACGTTATTTGATGTCATCAAATATCCCCCCACTTGAATCCTACTTGTCCTCAAGTAGCCTTTAGAAGTTTATAAAAATGTATCCCTAAGGATATTTTCCGTTAAAGCATTTATTTGATCTATTACAAGTACACAACCAAACACCTCACGAAATAGGAAGATGAAAACACTCAAATCACTCAACTAATCTATGTGGTAACATGTAACTAATTCGCTCAATTGCTCGGTCGTGACGAGTATTCTATCATAAGCTTGGCAAGGATACACATCTCCACCACTAAAGCCAAGGAGTAACAAGTTTATAAAGGTAAATATGGGTTTTTGTATGGAAAGGCTTACGGTTGATCATTCTACAATCTTTCACCAGAAGTACCACTCCAACAAGGCAGCTGAAGCACACATACATGGCCGTAACGACGGAATAGACATGTGTGTTCGATCACATCCTCATTCGAATTTAACCAACGGTTAGGATGAAGAATGATATAGGGTAGGAACCTTCTAACTTTCACCAAAAGTCGTAAACCAACGAGGCAGCTAAGACATGCATACATGACCGTAACGACGGAATAGACATGCACGCTCGAACAAGTCCTCATTCGCGTAAAACCAGCGGCTAATCATTAGGTAAGAGGGAAGTAAATTGTTGTTAAATAAAAATCAAGAAACAAATAGATTAAGACTTAAGATACAAGTTGCTAGACACTTTTTTCCTGACCGTTACCATGATAAAGACACAACTATTTACAACGTCTTGATCATCGATCAAAAACAACAACCTAAGTTGGCGTTCCCGTAACGGTCAACTTCTCAATCATCCTAAAACTTTACATACTCTACAAGGTAAGTGGCGATATCTTCCACTTTGTACATTACTCTACATCGTTGATTTTTTAGACGTATCAACGAATAACCGATCCTTTATGTAATTCCTTCGGTATTTGCGAAACGATTATCTTCAAACTTTCTTTCTCTTTTTTTTCAAACTATTCTTCAAATCTCGATGTAGTTTCACCATTTTCACGATCATAATAATTCCGGATAATTTCTTCGATAGTTCCTTCGTTCTTTGGATTCACCAATAATTGTGACGGCAGCAAAATCATATGAGTTTTGACTCCTAATATACATTCCCATTTTCAATGTGCAAATTTCTAACCGCACCAAAGATAGAAAATGACAGTTAAGGTGTAAGGGTGTAACGAAACAAATAGTTGGTGTAAATTCCTAAAGGATTGGCTCTACGGGTTTTTCTAGTGGATCATCACTCTAAAGATGAGAGTGGAAAAGGGTTTAAACGGGAGGTTAACTAACCGGTGTAGTTAGTTAATAAGCAACATGTAAAGGCGATTTGGGTGTAATCCTAAGATTTACCAATTTAAACAAGTTACTCCAATTAAATCCATAATACTCATTATTGTGGTCTCGAGTGATATACCAAGCCAAGTTCTAAAGTCTACAACATCACCGGCACACTCATATTTTATGGAATTTAGGTAAACATTTAGAAACGGAAAGGCTAAATCCTCACAATATCTAACAAGGGTTATTGTGTGCGGGTTATGTAACATGTAATTTCACAAAAGTATGCTTGAAAATTTTTTAAATTTGAGCATAATTTAAGCATTTTAGTGTGAAAAATAGGACAAGTAAACATTCTAATTTCATCCCCCACTTGAATTATACAACGTCCTCGTTGTATATATAAAACATTAAATACGGGAATTTAAAAAGAATTAGAATGAGAAACTCCCCTGATATTTGCTCGGTAGATTCTCCAAGTTGCGTTTACGAGCAAGATTGTGTGCTGAAAAAGCGTCTGAATCCTAGCACGAACAACACACACATAGAATTTCAGAAAATATGCATTCCACCAACTTCGTCGATATTTCTTTCACGAGGTCCTGTATAGAATATAAGAAAAACATGTGCATTCCTATCTTGGTACCTACGGTTAATTTAAACTAAACTAAACAAAATACGAGTCAGTCTGGTGGATACGGCGTATCAGGTTAGTGAATACGTCGTATTCCAAATCTGACAATAATGTTTTTAAAGTGCAATAAAAATAAAGACTGATAACGTCCAGACAATCAATACGCCGTATGGTGTGGAGCGGATACGCCGTATTGATGTCTGGGAAGACAGACTCGATAACAAAATTAAATAACAATCCGGGTTGTCTCCCGGGAAGCACTTTTGTTTACAGCGAAGTCTTTAAGTTAGACTTTTCTTCAGCTTTTAATATTACTTGGTGCGCGTCACCTTCCATCCTTCGTCCTTTTTTCTAAAAAATATCTTGGTAGATTATTGACAAATTATCTTTGTTTCTTTCCCAAATATCGTATTCATAACTTCTAATAGCAATATATTCTTCCTTGGGTCCAAGTGAGTACTGAATAGCTTCAAACTTTTTTGCTTCGCATCTTCTTTTGTTAGGTTGCTCATCAATAGAACTAGATGTATTGCTATATTTGCGCTTTATTTGACTTTGTTCATCTTCCTTTTGGGTGTCGCTCTTTCCATGTGTTTTTAGATAAGGTTTGAAGAATGAGTCAGAAGTAGTTTTGTTACTACTCAAGATGCTATCATCTATACGTCTCTTCCAATTCCCATTCATCCAAGCATGGAATAATACTTTTTTAGTTCTTCCATCAATTTTCATGTGTTTATCAAATGAAGAATTTACTCGTGATATGAATTCGAGTGGATCAATCCCCCAGTTGTCTCCTTCGTCCAACATTTCTTCTTCTCTATCGTATGATTCGGGTAAAATTTACAGAAAAATTTCTCAACAAGTTCTTCCTAAATAGTAATTTTTCCTTCCCCCTCGTTCTTCCACCATTGCCATGCATCATCAGTAAGTAAGAGAGGAAAGACCTTCATTCATAGTTGACGGGAATCCACGCCAAGAACATGAATTAAATCAACAATTTCAAGTACTTTGGCAATGTGGTTTACAACGTCTTCATCAATACATCCGTGGTATATATTCTTTTGTAGTTCCTCTAAAAATTCCTTGTCGAGTTCAATGTTAATATTGTTACAGGTGATAGAAAGATTTGGTTCAGTCTCCGTATTTTCCATATTAAGAATTGGTTTAGCCATGACTTTTTGTAGTTCCTTCTTCAATCAACTATCTCTGATAAGTTCTTCCTGTAACAAGGGCAAAAATATCAGCAGGATTTGCTCTGAAGAAAGGTAGAAAAAATTTGGGACTGAGTCACATAGGATGTTAGCAATTTCAACTTCATATGTGAATAAATCATCATTCATTCCGCTTAATCGACTGACTTCATTGTTGAAAACTTCAAGTGGTGTATCGCAGGTGAGCGAAACATCTTCGACCTTGACATCCTTAATTTTCTCGAACTCTCCTTTGATAACCTTTGTCATTCTTACTGAAAAATACCCAGAAAATTATCAGTAGAACCATCGGGAGAAAGGTAAAAAATATTTGGGCTTTAAGTTCGAGAATCGAAAAGAACTTTATCAGATAATCGATATGCCGTATCCAATAGAAGTGGATGCGTCGTATTAATCAGTTGAATGAATACGCTGTATTGGACAGAAAGTTAGATACGCCATATTCGATGGAAGTGGATACGCCGTATTCAGCTATCGACCAGAACAGTGTATCAAGAAAAACAATTAAATATGCAAACAATTAAACATACAAATATACAAGCAAACAATTAAAGACAAATATACAAAATTTAGAGAATATACAAGAATATACACTAATCTAAATTACACTAATCCTAAGGGTTAGATCTAATCTAATGTTAAAAACCAAAATATCAAATAAAAATCAAGATTAATTTTTACTCTCCGGCAACGGCGCCAAAAACTTGATGTGTCGTTGTGTGGTATATATTTTATTGATTCAAGTTTTAAAATTTTATTTTGCCGACAAAACCAAAAACAACACTTTAACGGGCAGTGTACCAGATCGGTAGTAGTTTCGTGGTAAGTAGGGTGTCGAACACTTGAAGCGAGGTTAGATCTATCAATTTAATTAATATCTTGGTTATCTAATCTATGTTAATTCTATTCTATTCTAAACCTAGGTCAGTCCTAGTTCCTAATTCTAACGGAAAAGGGGGGGTTTTCAGCCTGAGAGAGTGGCATGGTTTGGTTGGTGACTACAATCAATTCAAGGCGCTTTAAGCCACGCAAGCTAATAAACAAAAGATAAAAGAGCGGTCGAACCTTATATAAAAAAAATGTATTAACCATTATTAATTCGATTAGAAAGTTGGTTTGTTTATTAAGTGCAATGATTTCTTCTCTCGATGTGACATATCATTATTAAGACTTAGGCGTTACATCATCCTAAGACCTAGACACATTAATTCTGTCACAATTAAAGCATCCGCATAAAGCATCTTTATTTGCTGATTATAATCTATTTTAGAGATTAAAGCAATTGTGATCTTGTTAAACCCTAGTTCATAGAGACTTTACCCACTTACCGCTTAATGGCAATTTATACACTAGTAGTCCACCTGTCCAACTATCCAATGGAATCAAAACGTTACTTGTTGCATTATCTAGGTCACCTGATAGTCAACACGATCAATAAACCATTAGCAATATCCAATTAACTAGTTAAGCCCGAAGCGTATCCTAGACACAGACTTAGAAGGACAATATTTGTGTAACTATAATTCTAGATGTATAAATCACTATATGGAGAGCTATCCCGAACTCTAGATCTACTTGGTCCGCTTCACTAGATCCAGTTGAATGATAGGTCGCATACAAAGCGGTAAACAAGTATTAAAATTGAATCAACATATAACAGACTTACAATGATAAATCAAGAAAGCATGAAAAACAAATACCAAACATTCAGATCTTCATAATAAATGCTAATAACGAAGGTAGTAGCCTTCAAACATCCATAATAAATACAAGAGAATTATTTAGCCAATGTAAAACTAACGAGTAAACGATGATTAAAAAACCAAAAACCGACACGATTACTTAAAGTATAAGGAATTACACGTTGTCTCCTATGGATTGTACGCTTGACTCGACCTACTTCTGCTCTTTTTCTCCTCTAAATATCAACTTTTATGTTTAAGTATCGAGAATATGATTTAGCACACTGAAAACTATTTTTGAGTTTTTCTATTTATTTATCTCCCCTTAACTTATGACCCCTCACATCAAACAAGAATAGAAACGGTCCATTAAAGGGTTCAAAAATCATTTATCTCGAAAACGCCCCCGTTTTAACCACTTATTTAAAAGATAAAAACTAAGATAAAATTATTTAAAAGGCTAAAAGAACAGGAGTTCGTCATTCTTGACTTTTCACAATCCCCAAACTAAGCTTAAAACGAAATCACAGCCAAATATAAGATTAGATGCTAATACTACACATAAATGCTAATTGTGTACACATTAGCCACTTTTCGCTCCTTTATTCCTAAATCCTCTAAGGATTTTATTATTATTATTATTTGTGACTAATACATTATGTCCTTATTGTCATAAAGGTGCCCGGTTTAGACCATAATTATTTTTAAATCCTTTCCTAAAGAGACGTTATGGTAAGAATAAGATCCACATTAAGGTTCTATTTTCGTATAATTTAAGGGTTATCATTTTTATTTCATCCGAAACAACTCAACTACGAGTCTAGAGACAAAGGCTTTATTTAGATAACCCCGGAGTCGAAATTTAGCTTTATTATTATTTTATTTTTTTATTATTATTATTGTAACATTTTTATCCCTCGGTCCTTTAAACAACTGACACATCGGGCGTCCTAACCGACAAGAAACAATGGTCTTATTTCGGCTTCAGTTTATTACATTATTATTATTATAGCCAAATTTTAAGTCTCGTGGTCTTTTAACTACCTAGACAACGAGAGCGAGCTGTCAGCAATCGGTAGCCTATTTTCCCACAACACTGACAAAACCTCGATGTGTACCTTACTTTCACCAGAAGGAATCTCTACGAAGGGATCAAAACTAAGAATCGCAAAAACCAAATCAACTTTATTTATTTAACAATTATATAATGTTTATTAAGCTGGTGGGAGCAAAAAGCCACAATTAACCTCTATGAGCTCTAAGGAGATCCAACTACTCCACGCTTAGCATCTAACTTATATTTAACTCTATCATTTTTCGTTCTTTGCAAAATTTTAAAGTTAAGCAAACGCTTAGTCTCGAAAGCTAAGGGGAAAGCTAGAGTGCAAAACTCGGTCAAGTCAAAATATCCCTAGTTCTACGGGCCTACTTATTTACATATCTAATTATAACTAAGAGATTTTTTTAGCTAAAGTAAAACAATAAAATTTTAAAATATAGGTCAAAACGGGGCTGCGTGGGAACATAAATAGGCACAGGTATGATCAATTTCGACAGAAATCCCCCCACACTTAGAATCGAACATTGGCCTCAATGTTCAAAAATGTCGGGTTTTACCCCCACACTTAGGAACGAAAAAGGCAAATGCAAAAAATTCCAAGTGTGAAAGGGGAAATAAAATCAGATATATATATGATCAGGATTGAGGATTCAATATATATATATATATATAATATCAAAATTGAAAAATTCCATAGATATAAATATGAATATGATTGGAGACCGAGTGATTAGAGGATTGAAAACAAGCACGGGTCTTCACGATCTTAGGGAATCCTGCAAGCAAATGCAGGCTCCACAAAACACGACATGGAGAGAAGCACTCCCCCACACTTAGGTTAATAATACACCCCATTTATTCTACTATGATTAAACTACTATGAAAGAAACCTAATGTAGCAAGCTACTTATTTAATATTAAGGATAACACGGGTTGCCTCCTGAGAAGCGCTTGTTTTTGTTCGAGTCTCTAGCTTGACTCTAGGGTTACTTACTTTTAATTTTAGGGTCAAATCCATCACCCGGTGTGAGGTGAGGATGGTAATAGTGATATATTACCTCCTTTGGTGAGTATGAAACAGGACGGGGTGATGGCATATGATGAAAGCCAAAAGAAGGGGTTTTGATCACCCACGTCATAGAACCTGACTGTGTTAGGGAGAAGAATGGATCAAATCTTCCACTTCTCTTAAGCAAACATGCCTAGGATCGGGAAGTGGTAGAACTAGTGAGGAGGACTCAGTAGGTAACAATGTTAGAGATACATCGGAAGATGTATCTTTATTAAGCAATTGTTCAAAATAAAGAATGTCACCCTCTGAGTCGTGATACCTATCATCAATTTTAGTAGGAATTGAATCGTCTAGGCCAAACTCAGCGATGAGCTCCTCAAAAAGGTCACTAGTCTCAGATGATCTAGACATCGAATCAGAATTACCTAAAGGTTCATTAAACACTCTTAGGAATGATAGAGGGTCATCGGCTAGTAAACGTTCTAGTTCTTCTATGTCCCTAATAGGATTGAATTTAATTTCCCTATCCCTCGTTGAGAGGGTGTCTAAATGCTCTCCTAAAAGTAAGTCGATATCTACAATAGCATCTCCTAAAATATCAGTACACCGTAAAGGTAGTGTGTCTAGCAAAGTGGGCTCATCAATAACCGGAGTCAACTCAGGGAGGTTCTCTAGATTCATTACTAACCCCAAATCCTTCATCATCTTCTTTTATTTTCCCCTCATTCCTCTTTTTCTTAGAATACTTATGTCCTCAAACTCCTCATCAAAAAGTGGATTATCCTTACATAATGTAAAATCATCATTAAAATCGAAAAGAGGGTTTGAGAAAGTCACATCATAAGATTTAGGTTTTGAATCATCACTATAAAGGTCATTTTTTTTTTTTTTTTTTTCAAGGGGGGGGTGGGGGGAACAAAATTTTTTTTTCCTTTTTTTGGGGTTTTGGTTAAACTCTTATTTTTGAGTAAATGACTAAAAAGTCGCTTAACCAAATGTCTAGGCAAGCCAGCTACATCCACGTTTTCCATCAAAAAGTCGACTACATATTCTCCTAAGGGTGAATTGATATCAAAATATTCTTCCCTAACATCAGTGGTGGGCAACGGTATAGTAATAGGCATATCACACTCTAAATCATCACAAATCGATGTCACCTCCAACACCCATGGGATCGAGACAAGAGCATCAATACTAGACTTAATCAATTTGTCATTTTCCCTTGCGGGAGTAGTGCTAATAACCTCATCTGCCATTAAGAGGGTGTCTGTAGGCTCTATGGTAGAATGAAGGGGAGAGATGGTGTGTACGCAGGAGTCACCTTAATTTCGTCATGGCTCTCCTCATAAATGAAAGAATTAACCAGAGGCTCAGGGGTAGGAGTACCAAGATTCATCATAATACTATCAATTTTAGATTGCATTTCATCTAAACGTTGCATGTGACGGTTAGCAGTTTCAGCAATTGAAGGCGGCATATAAGATATAAGCTCTCGGAGTCTCATCTCATAAAGAGGCGGATGAACGATAGGGTACTGTAGAGGTGGGTCAAAACAAGAAAAGTCATAATTGTTACCATGATTAGGCTCATAGACAAGCGGGTTCCTAGTTTAACAATTTGAACTAAAGTGCGGACCTCCACAGACCTCACAACAGTCGAACTGTTGTGGCTGACTTGGGGAATAATATGGAGGTTGGTCAAAACCAAAATCTTGATTGTAACAAGGACCCTAATCATAGACGGGTATTGTTGTTCATGGTTTGACAATCAAAGCCCTCCCGACGTGAGGGTTACCTCACACAATTAAAAAAAAAAAAAAAAAAAATAAAAAAAAAAAAAAAAAAAAAAAAAAAAAAAAAAAAAAAAAAAAAAATAAAAAAAAAAAAAAAAAAAAAAAAAAAAAAAAAAAAAAAAAAAAAAAAAAAAAAAAAAAAAAAAAAAAAAATAAAAACTCACACAAGTATGTCTCGTATTGGTGCTGTGGAGGTTGGTTGAAGAAGTTGGGTGTTTCATTATAAGAATAAGGATTTGGGTCATAGACAAACTTATTTCTGGATCCTACACTGCTACAGCCAGGACAATTTCCACCATTAAACGGACCTCCACACCACGAGCAACCAAAATGGTTATACGAAGACATGTCAAAGAATTAAATGGATTAGAGGATAAGGAAGATAAGAATTAAATGAAATAAGAGGATAAAGGAGAATATTTTTATTTTGGATTTTTATAAAGAAAATAAAAGTGAAATAAAAATATTTATATAAAAGAAAAATAAAATAAAAAATACAAAAATATTTTTGGATTTTTATAATTTTTATAAATACGAAAATAAACTTTCAAAGGAAAGGATCTTCAAGGCACTAACTCGAAACACCACGTAAAAATCGTACAACTCTCCCCGACAATGGCGCCATTTTGATAAACGTCAAACGCGTGTTAGAGTAATATATAAGTATTTTCCGTTCATGAATAAAAATATTAACTATGCGGACAAAGCCAAAATCTATCTTCCGAGTGTCGTATCCACGGCGAGAATTGAATTGAGATTTACGTTTATGTTTGTCGTTTGATGCTTGATTATTTTTTTGTTTGGTTTTTGGTATTTAAACTAATTAAAATAATAAGCTAAATTAATACTAAATAATAATAAGCAAAGAAAATAAAACAGATATGCTTGCCAAGTGAGGTGTGAAAGGATGAATTTACCCCTATTTACTCTCTTTTGTTATAAATAAAGGACGCAGAGTGCATGTTTGAGTGTTAGATTTTTAGTTTATTTTTCACATAGTAGTTGTAATGTAGGAGTAGGAGTAGTATAGTTTAGCTTATTTTGGGATTATTGTAAAAGCTTATTGAAGCTTATTAGATCTAGCTTATTGTAACTTTTTAGCTTATTAATGAAGAAGTTTATTTCAAAGGTTGGTGTTTTCTTTAGCTTATTATTTATGCTTATTCTCTTGTCTTTTTTTATTTCTTTTTAGCTTATTTCCAAATAAGCTCATGCTTATAGCTTATTTTTGGATCCGATCTTTTAAACTTATATTCTAATAAGCTACATCCATAGCTTATTTAGACTAGCTTATTTTATATGGTTTTCGATTTAAAGCTTTTTGAGTTAGCTTATTCTAGCTTATTTTCGATTGCTTATTTTTCTAGCTTAATATTTTTATTTATTTTTTTGTATCAAAAACCTTTTGATTTAGTTTTTTTTTTAAAGTCTTATTTAAAATAGCTTAATCATTTAGATCTACTAGCTTTAGCTTTTCTATTTCAAAATACTAAATATTTTGAAATTAAAGTTTTTAGCTTATAGCTTATTCATATTGTTTAACCATTGTTTGAATTGTGATTTGATGGAAACTCATTCTACCTCTTTGGCGTGGAGCTTAAGAGTCTTTTAAGCTTATTTCTTAGATAAAGCTTTAAGCTTTTTAAGTATTTATCTAGCTAATTAGTGAATAAAGTTCATACCTTTACTAGCTAATTAGTTATTTAAATATTAATCAAGTTTTAAGCTTTAGATTTTAAATAAGTTTATTAGATCGGGTGGTTTTTAATTCGATTTGGTTCATCATTCAGTTCTATCCTCTTTCTCTTTTCAATTTTAATAGTTTAGATTTATTTAGCTTATGATAATTATGTTTGCTTATTTGTTGATTAATATGCTTAGTGAGTAGATTTTATATATGCTTGTTAAGAGTTAAATTATTTAGTGAATTAAGTGTGATTAACAAAAAAAGGAAAATATTGATTAGTGATTTTTATATTACTTAGATTATTGTTTTGGTTATTCGAGTGGGCAAAAGCCGTAAGAATAATTAGGCATTAATTTAGTAAGCGATATCTTAATAAAAGTTGTTTTCAATATAAGCAAACGTTGTGAGATGATAATTTGTAAAATATATTGATTCATCGATAAGGACTTAATTGTATATTTAATTCACACTTAAGGATCTAAACAATTCACTTAGCAAGCATATCTTTTATACTTCTTCGTTTATTAGCTTGCTTATTGTCATCTAGTTTTATATAGTTTGTTTTTATTATATACTTAGTTTAAAAACCAAAAACCAAAAACCAAAATATTTGTCATTCAAGCATCAAACAAAACGCTTTCGTGAATTTCAAATTCATCTCTCGTTGGGACACGACATCCGGAGGATAAACTATTACTTTTCCTAAAGTAATTTTCATCCGACGTGATTACTATATATTATATTACTCGACTAGTTCTCACGAATGAATCAGTTTTTGTATTTTGATAAACGTCAAACGCGTGTCGGAGTAATATATAAGTATTTCCCGTTAGAATAAATATTCACTTGAGGACAAGCAAAAATCTAACTTCCGAGTGTCGTATCCACGGCGAGAATTGAATTGAGATTTACGTTTATGTTTTTTGTTTGATGCTTGATTATCTTTTTGTTTGGTTTTTGGTATTTAAACTAATTAAAATAATAAGCTAAATTAATACTAAATAATAATAAGCAAAGCAAATAAAACGGATATGCTTGCCAAGTGAGGTGTTCGGATCCTTAAGTGTGAAAGTAAGTTCTTATTAATGAACCAATGTCCCTCAAAATAACTATCTTCTCACAACGTTGGTTTTTATTGAAAACAATTTTTATCAAGATATTAATTACTAAATCAATGCCTAATTATTCTTACGGCTTTTGCCCGTTCGAATAATCAAAACACTAATCTAAGTAATCCGAAAATCACTAATTAATATTCCCTTTTTAATTATCACACTTAATTCACCCAATACTACTCACTTAACAAGCATAATAAGACTACTCACTACTATCATATAAATAGCATAAACAAACATAATCAATTAAGCTAAAATGATCAAAAAGATATATAAGACGAATATGCTTGCTAAGTGACATGAAAAGATCCATAAGTGTGAATTAAAGTTTTTAATGACGAATTACTACCCGTAAAAAGATTATTTTCTCAAAACGTTGGTCTTTATTGAAAACAATTTCTTATAAAGGTATTAATTACTAGATTTAATGTTTGATTATTCCTCTGGATTTTTCCCTTCGAAATAATCAAATAAGAAATCTAAATAATCCTAAAACTATTAATCAAAAATCCCTTTTTAAATCCACACTTATTTCACTAATCACAATCAGTTAACAAGCATAAATAAATCTACTCGCTAAACATGGCAACTAAACAAACAATAATAAGCATAACAATAATAACAAACATATTAAGCTAATTAAGCTAAAAACTACTAATAATGGAAAAGGGAAAAGAAGGAAGAACCCGATTGAAGAAAATGGAGACGAACTTAAACCACCCGATCTTATAAACTTATTTAAACACTAAAGTTGTAACTTTATTAGATTCTAAATAACTAATTAGCTAATAAAGTTTTGAGCTTTATTCACTTATTAGCTAAGTAAAATCTTAAAAAGCTTGAAACATTAGTAGTAAAACAAGCTTAAAAGACCCATAAGCTCCTCGCCTAAGTGTTGGATAGATTTCATCAACATTAAACAAACAAGGGTTAAGATGAACAATATAATAATAAGCTACTAATTAATCTAAAGATAATAAGCTAATAAAAATGAAAACTTTAGATCCAAATCCACCCGAAACTAAGGTGTTCAATCAAGTGAACTCGGATTGGGTATAATTAAGGATTTAGATCTAAGGAAAAATAAGCTAGAATTAAAAGAAATAAACTTTATGCATAGAAATAAGCTAAAAATAATAGATCCAAATCCACCCGAAACTAAGTTGTTCAATCTAGTGAACTCGGATCGGGTATGATTAAGGATTGGATCTATAAAAAATAAGCTTGAATAAAAATAAGCAATCGAAAATAAGCTAAAATAAGCTCACTCGAAAAGCTCTAAATGAAAAACAATATAAAATAAGCTAGTCTAAATAAGCTATGAAAGTAGCTAATTAGAATATAAGCTTAAGAGATCGAATTAAGCATATTTTAACAATCAAATAAGTAGGAACAATAAGCTTTTAACTAATGCTACTATTTTTGGTTTTTTCAACTGTTTTATAGCAAAGACTTTCAAACTAAGATTTATTCTAACAAGTGAACTAAATAATCATCAAACAACAATAATAAGAAGTATTAAGCTATTCTAAGCAACAATAAGCAAATTTTAAGCAGAAATAAGCTAAAGTGCAATTTTAAGCTGTAAAATGTAAAATGAGGACTTACATAAGCCTTTGCACAAACAAGGCTACAAATGCTTAAGGAGCTACTCTACAAAGCTCTAGCTTATCAGAGATAAGCTACTAAGGTCTTGGAAGCCCTTCCAAATCTGGCTTCCCTTCCAATATAAGCTGTGGTACATTTGGGAGTGGATTTGAGTATTAATAAGCTTAGTTAAGCTTTGAGAGCTTAACTGAGTATTTAACTAGCTTATTATTGAATCCGAGAGCTTATTGAGCTTTTTAGAGTAAAAATGAGCTTATTTAAACCATAGTTGTATTAAATCAAAACATGAATTAAACTTGAACAATAATAAAACTGAACTTTTATTGATTTAACAACGGAGTACAAGCTGTTGAAAAGGAAGATTACATTAATGGAAAACTTTAAGCTAAAATACAATAAGCTAAAACTATACTAAGCCCTATATGATCAACTATGTGTGATGAGAGGCTCTTTATATAGGCATGAGGTGAAGATTTTAGGCCTCTAGACGCTCCTCTCTTCTTTAATCACAGCCATCCACTCATAACCGCTTTCATCTTGACCGTTGAATGCCCTCCACGCATGATTAGCCTTGGGATTGCCAACGTGGCTCCCAAAGGCGTCATTGCGTGCGTCATCGTTCTTTTAGAAGGGTTAACTTTCATTTAAAGAGGGTAATTGGGTGCAGGGCAAAGTTGGGGAAGGAGGGTGAACAGTAAAACTATTTTCCCGCCCTTCTTTTCTATTTCGTTTATTTGACCTAGTCATATAAGAGGGTTGACTTGGGTTTATAAAAGGGAAGTTGGGCCATGGTTTATAACTTGAGCATTCGTAGGTTTTTTATAATTGAATTTGGGCTTTTAAGGGATTTTAGGGTTTATGGCTTATTTAGATTAGGAGTTGGGCTAACCCGGCCCATTAAGTGGGCCCGGGTTGGTACGTAGAGTAAGAGTACGCCTTCGGCCTCGGTTTCTTGTACTCTTTCCATCTCGTGTTCGTTTTTGTCCCATTTTGGCTTTCTTTATGTGACATTTGAAATATCCACACCTACACATCACAAAAGACAAAATACATAATACACAAGCATAATTTGCATTATTTCATCTTTTTAGGGTCATTTTTATATAAAATGGATATGTGATTTCTCACATATCAGATGGCTAATACTGTTTTCTATCATAAGGCTCGACCGCTCTTTTATCTTTTGTTAATTTGCTTGCGTGGGTTAAAGTGTCTTGAATTGATTGTAGGCATCAACCAAACCCGTGCCAATCTCTCAGGCTGAAACCCCCTTTTTACCTGTTAGAATTAGGATTAGAACTAACATAGGAATAACATAGGTTTGACTTAGATTAGAATTAACTTAGATTAGATAAACCAAAATATAAATCAATTGATAGATTTAACCTCGCTTCAAGTGTTCGACACCTTACTTACCACGAATCTACCACCGATCGGGTACACTGCCCGTTAAAGTGTTGTTTTTGGTTAAGTCGGCAAAATATAAATTTAAAACTTGAACTATCATAAATAAACACCACACAACGACACATCAGGGTGCCACGTGTAGGATGCATATTGGACAAGAGAGGAGTTAGTGGGGTGAGAGTGGGGGATTACTCGCCATATTTGATTTAATTTTGGCAAGTAAGAGACACTTGCTCAATTTGCACAGCCAACACACATTTGATATCAACACTTCTGACTTGGGCCTCCTCTTCCCATTGGGCCGAGTTATTGTTTCTGCATTGGGCCGAGTTATGAATTTCACTTCATCATTTTCTTTAAGTATTGGGCTAGGCTTTGAGAAGAGTAGTTTAACTTTAGCCTTTAATAAGTATGTGTCGGTCCGACCTATATAAATGGTGTCGGGTCAACCCAATAAGAGACGAATGCACCGCCGGACTTGCATTATCGTGCTCTTTCTAATGGATTGCTTGAGGACTATTAATGACTTTGTCTTGATCTCAAAAAACGCGTAAACGTCTTCAAATCTTAACCGAAAGTCAACGTTGTTGCTTTATTTTCAATCCCTTGTACCTGCAAGACATAAAAACACAATACAAACATATTTGCAATATAATTTCCATATTTTAGTGTTTTTGTCTGATTAATAGTGTTTTCTGGGGTATAAATGATGTGTGTTTTAGCACACATCAAATTCTTTCACACTAAGTCATTGCTGGTCCCGTACACAATGTTTATAAAACATGCCCGAAAATAAATAATTTAATCCCCCCTTAACTTATGACCCATCATATCAAAGCCCGTTTTAACCACTTATTTAAAAGACAAAAACTAAGATAAAATTATTTAAAAGGCTTAAAGAACGGGAGTACATCATCCTTGACTTTTCACAATCCCCAAACTAAGCTTGAAACGAAATCACAACCAAATATAAGATTACTACTCATAAATGCTAATTGTGTACGCATTAGCCACTTTTCGCTCCCTTATTCCTAAATCATCTAAGGATTTTATTATTATTATTGGTGACAAATACATTATGTCCTTATAGTCATAAAGGCGCCCTGTTTAGACCATAATTAGTTTGAAATCATTTCCTAAAGAGACAATATGGTGAGAATAAGGTCCACATTAAGGTTCTAATTTCGCATGATTTAGGGGTTATCCTTTTTATTCCATCCGAAATAACTCAACTACGAGTCCAGAGACAGAGGATTTATTTAGATAACCTCGGAGTCGAAATTTGGCTTTATTATTATTTTATTTTTTTATTATTATTATTGCAATATTTTTATCCCTCGGTCCTTTAAACAACTGACACATCGGGCGTCCTAACCGACAGAGCCAGTAGTCTTATTTCGACCTCGGTAATTTCCTCGACCTTTTTGAAGACTGACACATCGGGCATCCTAACCGACAGAGCCAGTAAACTTTTATCAGTCTCAGATTATTATTATTATCATTACTTCCACCATTTAAATGACTGCAACATCTAGCATTCTAACCGACAAGAAACAGTGGTCTTATTTCGGCTTCAGTTTATTACATTATTATTATTATAGCCAAATTTCAAGTCCCGTAGTTTTTTAACTACCTAGACAATGGGAGCGAGCCGTCAGAAATCGGTAGCCTATTTCCCCACAACACTGACAAAACCTCGATGTGTACTTTACTTTCACTAGAAGGAATCTCTACGAAGGGATCAAAACTAAGAGTCGCAAAAACCAAATCAACTTTATTTATTTAACAATTATATAATGTTTATTAAGCTGGCGGGAGCAAAAAGCCACAATTAACCTCTATGAGCTCTAAGGAGATCCAACAACTCCACGCTTAGCATCTAACTTATATTTAACTCTATCATTTTTCGTTCTTTGTAAAATTTTAAAGTTAAGCAAACGCTTAGTCTTGAAAGCTAAGGAGAAAGCTAGAGTGCAAAACTCGGTCAAGTCAAAATATCCCTAGTTCTATGGGCTTACTTATTTACATAACTAATTATAACTAAGAGATTTTTTTAGCTAAAGTAAAACAATAAAAATTTAAAATATAGGTAAAAACAGGGCTGCGTGGGAACATAAATAGGCACAGGTATGATCAATTTCGACAGAAATCCCCCCACACTTAGAATCAAACATTGGTCTCAATGTTCAAAAATGTCAGGTTTTACCTCCACACTTAAAAACGAAAAAGGCAAATGCAAAAAATTCCAAGTTTGAAAGGGGAATAAAACCTATATTTAAAATAATTATATATCTATATATATATATAATTATATATATATATATATTATAGTATTATATATATATATATATATATATATATATTATTATATATATAATATATATATATATATATATGATCAGGATTGAGGATTCCCAAGATATAAGCATGTAAATGATCGGAGACCGAGTGATTGGAGGATTGAAAACAAGCACGGAGGTCTTCAAGATCATAGGGAATCCTGCAAGCAAAAACAGAAAAACCACGAAACACAACAAGGATAGAAGCACACCCCACACTTATTCATTACTAATACTAAACTACTATAAAATAAACCTAATGTAGCAAGCTACTTATTTAATATTTGTTTTTGCTCGAGTCTCTAGCTTGACTCTAGGGTTATTTTAGTTTAGGTCCATGGTCAAGTCCATCACCTGATGTGAGGTGAGGATGGTAATAGCAATACATCACCTCCTTAGGTGAGTATGAAGCAGGACGGGGTGATGGCATATGATGAAAACCTAGAGAAGAGGTCTCCATCACCCTCGTCGTCCCCCTCGACTGTGTCAGTGAGAAGAAAGGATCAAAATTTTCCAGTTCCCTTAAGGAATTTCCTTAGAATCGAGAAGTGGTGTGACTAAAGGGTAGACTCATCAATAACTGGAGTCGATTCAGGGGGTCCAGACTACTAATGTCTTTAAGCTCCTCATCAAAAAGCGGATTATCATAACATAAGGTATAATCATCATTAAAGTCGAATAGAGGGTTTGAGAAAGTCACATCATAAGATCTAGGCACTGAATCAGAATTACCTAAAGGTGCATCAAACACCTTTGGGACTGGGACAGGTTCATCGGCTAGTAAACGTTCTAGTTCTTCTATGTCCTTAATAGGATTGAAGTCAATTTCCCTATCCCACGTTGAGAGGGTGTCTAAATGTTCTCCAAAAGGTAAGTCGATATCTACTTTAGCATCTCTCAAAACATCAGTACAAGGTAAGGGTGGATCAATAGGCATACTACACTCTAAATCAATACTATCCAATGTCAACTCAGACTCCCTTAGGATTGGGACAAGATCGTCAACACTAGACTTTATGAATTCGTTAATTTCCCTTGCGAGAATAGTACTAATAACCTCATCCCTCATTAAGAAGGTGTCTAAAGGCTCCATGGTAGCTAAGACAGGTGAGGGTGGTGTGTATGCAAGAGGCGGATGTGTGACGGGAGCGGTATAATGATCACATAAACATTGCTCCTCGTCAAGAGTCACCTCCGTATAATCGTCACTCCTCTCAAGTTCTTTTGGAACAACAGGAGAATTAGGCATGTGAATGCTAAGAATTTCCTCCAAAATACGGTTATTTTCCCTTGCTAAAAGCATACAATGACTATGAGAATCTAAATCCTGAGGGGGCGACGAATCAATATGGTACTGTGGAGGTTGGTCAAAACAAGGAAAGTCATAATTGTTACTAGAATTAGGCTCATAGACAAGCTGGTTCCTGGTTTGACAATCAAAGCTATAATGGGGACCTTCACAGACCTCACAACAGTCGAACTGTTGTTGCTGATATGAAGAATAAAATAGAGGTTGGTCATCACTAAAACTTTGATTGTAACAAGGACCCTGATCATAAATGGGTGTATTTCCTGCTTGACAATCAGAATTATAATGTAGACCTCCACATAACTCACAACAGTCGAACTGTTATGTCTGACTCAGAGAATAGAATGGAGGTTAGTGATAACCAAAATCTAGATTCTAACAGGGACCCTGATCATAGTTGGGTGTGTTCCTTGTTTGACAATCAAAGCCCAGGTGAGAGCTTCCTCTACAATACTCCCACGAGTATGTCTCAATCGGGTGTTGCGGAGGTTGGTTAAAGAAATTAGGTGTTTCATTATATGAATAAAGGTTTTGGTCATAGACAAACCCGTTTCCCGTACCTACAATTCTACACCCGGGACTATTTCCACCATTTCGGGGACCCCCACAACATGAGAAATGATATTGGCCAGATAATATTTGTCTTTTAATTTGTTTTAAAACTCGAGAAAGTTTTGCCAGTTGCTCATTTAAAGCTTCCCCGTCAGACATAACAAATAAAGAATTAAACGGCAGAAGAAGATGAGAGAAAAAGAATTAAACAATTAGAAGATAAAGAAGAATATTTTTGTTTTGGATGTTTATAAAGAAAATAAAAGAAGAATATTTAATATATATATAAGAGAAAATAGAATAGAATTGGAAAATATTTTTGATTTTTTTTTTGATTTTTTGATTTTTAATAAGTACGAAAATAAACTTTCCGAAGAAAGGATCTTCAAGGCACTCACTTCGAAACAAAACGTGAAAATTGTACAACACTTCCCGGCAACGGCGCCAATTACTGATACGATAAAATAGTATATATATAAAATATATCCTAAATATCAAATAAGTAATAGTATAGAAAGTATCCCGTTAGATATGAAAATTACTTGATGACAAGTAATAGTCTATCCTCCGGATGTCGTGTCCCAACGAGAGATGAATTTGAAATTCACGAAAATGTTTCCAATTTAATGCTTGAATATCTTTTAATTTTTGTTTTTAGTTTTAAACTAAAAATTTAATAAAAATAAACTATAGAAAACTAGAAACAATTAGCAAGCAAATAAACGAAGAACGATATATAATGAAAGATATGCTTGCTAAGTGTATTGATTAGATCTTTAAGTGTGAATTAAATATACGATTAAGTCCTTATCGATGAATCAATATCTTTCTAACAAATTATCTTCTCACAACGTTGGCTTATATTGAAAACAACTTTTATTAAGATATCAATTACTAAATTAATGCCTAGTTATTCTTACGGCTTTTGCCCGCTCGAATAACCAAAACAATAACCTAAGTAATATAAAAATCACTAATCAATATTTTCTTTTTTTTATTAATCACACTTAATTCACTAAAAATTTAACACTTAACAAGCATATATAAAAAATCTACTCACTAAGCATATTAATCAACAAATAAGCAAACATAATCATCATAAGCTAAATAAATCTAAACTACTAAAATTAAAAAGAGAAAGAGGATAGAACCGTATGATGAACCGAATCGAATTAAAAACCACCCGATCTAATAAACTTATTTAAAATCTAAAGCTTAAAACTTGATTAATATCTAAATAACTAATTAGCTAGTAAAGGTATGAACTTTATTCACTAATTAGCTAGATAAATACTTATAAAGCTTAAAACTTTATCTAAGAAATAAGCTTAAAAGACCCTTAAGCTCCACGCCAAAGAGGTAGAATGAGTTTTCATCATCAATAAGACAAGCAAAAGGTTAAGACAAATAAGCTATAAGCTAAAAGCTTTAATTCCAAAATATTAAGTATTTTGAAATAGAAAAGCTAAAGCTAGTAGATCTAAATGATTCAGCTATTTCAATAAGACTAAAAAAACTAAATTAAAAGGTTTTGGAAAAATAAGATAAAAACATTAAGCTAGAAAAAAATAAGCAATCGAAAATAAGCTAGAATAAGCTAACTCGAAAAGCTTTAAATCAAAAACACTATAAAATAAGCTAGTCTAAATAAGCTATGGAAGTAGCTTATTAGAATATAAGCTTAAGAGATCGGATCCAAAAATAAGCTATAAGCATGAGCTTATTTGGAAATAAGCAAAAGAAAAGGAGTAGAAGAATAAGCATAAGAAAATAAGCAAAAAATAATAATAAGCATTAATAAAAACCAACCTTAATAAAAAGCATCTTCATTCATAAGCTAAAAAGAGTTGATTACAATAAGCTAGATAAGCTATAAAAGCTTTTACAATAATATCAAAATAAGCTACACTATTCTACTCCTACTCCTAAATCTACACTACACTATTTTTTTTATCTAAAAACTAATACTCCCCACTAATCCCCCAAATCGTCTGCTGCTTGCATCCTTTTATAGCCAAAAAGGTGTGAGGGTAATTTCGACCTTTCACTGAGCCAACCAATCATAGTCCAAGAACCGGGGGTAAAAGAGTCTTTTGTTGCTGGAATGATTGCTTAATAATGAAGCCAATCATTGGCCTAGAAGCTTCCTCGTACGCGTTTTAGAGCCAGGGAATAATAAACTCGGTCCACTAATGAGTAAATGCCATGTGGTCATGATGAAGCGTTTTATTTACGCATACCATTTACTCGAACCGTTCTCTTTGCTGCAAATAGAAATGAGAAGAATAGAGGGTGCCACGTGTAGGATGCATATTGGCCAAGAGAGGAGTTAGTGGGGGTGAGAGTGGGGGATCACTCGCCATATTTAGTTTAATTTTGGCAAGTGAGAGACACTTGCTCAATTTGCACAGCCAACACACATTTGATATCAATACTTCTGACTTGGGCCTTCTATTCCCATTGGGTCGAGTTATTGTTTCTGCATTGGGTCGTGTTATGAATTGCACTTCATCATTTTCTTTAAGTATTAGGCTGGGCTTTGAGAAGAGTAGTTTAACTTGAGCCTATGGTGTCGGGCCGGCCAATAAGAGACGAATGCACCGCTAGACTCGCATTATCGTGCTCTTTCCAATGGAGTGCTCGGGGAATATTAATGACTTCGTCTTGATCTCGAAAAATGCGTAAACGTCTTCAAATCTTAACCGAAAGTCACCATTTTTGCTTTATTTTCAATCCCTTGTACCTGCAAGACATAAAAACACAATACAAACATATTTGCAATATAATTTTCTATATTTTAGTGTTTTTAGTCTGATTAATAGTGTTTTTCGAGGTATAAATGATGTGTGTTTTAGCACACATCACACGTGCAAGTCACGTGCTCAACTATTTTGTCACATATAAATCCATTCCTCTTGAAATGATACTTGTCCTCAAGTATCAACTGAAATTGAGGAAATCGCTTCATAATGTCTTCCACTGGCTCCCATGTAGCAACTTCAATACTACCATCAGACCATTGGATCAACACATATACCATATCATTGTTACCTTTCTTTTTCATTCTCCTGGCCATCAATGTTTGAGGTTCCACAAAAATTATTCCAGCTTCATCACATGCAGTAAGAGTACACATCTCTGTAACTTCCCTTTCCCTTTTCCCATTTTGTACACATGAAACACAGATAGAATCTTACCTTTTTCCTCTTTGGCTATTTCCACATGTCAAACTTCCACTTCCTAAGCTTAACTTTACATTGTGTGCCATCTATTTTCTTCCTTGTAGGCCATTTCCACATATCAAATTGACTAACCACATGTGTAAAGCCTTTAGTTTCCTTTCCTAAATCTTTAATCCACCTTCTTAAGTGATATAACTTGACATCATCGATGTCAAAGTTCCCTTCTTCATAAACAACAGCAACACTTGTTGATGTACTTGGTCCAATCATAGATGAACTTTCTTGTGACTCCTGATTGCTATTATCCGGCTTCTCTTCTCTATGACACTTCTCGTATGCCTCAGCATCATCCAAAAACAGGCTAGCATCAGCAAGGAATAGCTCACGCCCACTCATACGATCATTCTTAGTCCTCTCTGCTCTATGAGAATCCTTAACAACTCTTTTTTCATCCATCTTCTTTTTTTTCCATCCCGTAAAAAAATCAGTAATCATCGGAGTTGTGGTTTTAATGTTAGTTGGTTTATTCTGGTTGTACTCTTTTTCTTTCGATTCTACAAATTTCTCCAACGTCTCGAGATCCCAATCCTCCATAGTTCCTTCATCACACTTAACACTGAAAATGTCATTCTTTCACCATTCCTTTGTACATTCAAATCATGAGAGAACTTATATTTGAAACCTTTCGCACATTGACCAACCTTGAAAAACTCGCACACTATAGACTTTGGATCCACATCAGGAGGAACTTTAAATTTAGAGTCATCTTGTATCATTCTTCCATCAATAATTTTACTTTCCTCACAACCACTATCACAAGCCACCCTAATGTTGCTATCAATCTTTTGAATTTTCTTCTCTTGTGTCAGCATCTTTAGAACTATCAAGACTCACCATACTCATGTTTTTGTCATCCAATTCAAAGAACTCTTTTGATTTCATTCCTATCCCCTCAACCTTCTCTTCACAAGGTATGTCAAGAACCTTCAGCCCAAAATTGTTAATCACCACACCACTTGATTTAACTTCGTTATCGTTCCCATCATGCTCTTTTCTATTTTTAACTTCTTTGAAGTTACTATTCACATCTTCCTTACTCGAGTTTATCACAACATCATTGACGCCCATAGCATCATAATTTGAATCCCCATTCCTATGTGAATCTATTTCCATACCAGGAACACCATTAACCAAATCCTTTCATCCTCATTACACTTAACCCCATCATCTACCTTATTATCTTGATTTTCTAAGAGGCGATACGCTTTTATTGTATTGAATGTTAGTAACACTCACCTTAATATTTGCAACTTTTGTAGTCATTTCCACAAAACATATGTTATTATCTTCAACTCCACTCAAATCTTTTGATGACATTTCCTCATCTTTATCCCCTTTTTTACTAACTTCGACAAGATTCTTCAAATCAATATTATTATCGACCACTTCACTTGATTCAAATTCATGATCTTCTCCGTCTTCTTCACAATTCACCATCCCATCAACATCCACTTTAGATGACACATTCGATTCTAATTCACTACTTTTCCTAGCCTCTTCACAAACTTTATCAAAATCCATTATAGAATCGTTACGACAATGAACACTCACTTGACTTTCGTCAATCTTGTTGAGCTTGAACCCATTTTCAACAAACATTTTTCCATCGACTTCATCCATCACTTCCCTTGAATCTTTAACACAAGAAGTATGAAAAAATGATGCTTTGGTCTTTCCCTTCATGAGATTATTGGTTCTTTCTTGTGAAAGGGCCAAATGATAAGCATCCGAAAGAGATTTTGGGTTGAACATTTCAACCCTTTTTCCTATTTCCGATTGCAACCCGAAAACAAAAAGACCACTACGATACAATTCACTCCAATCCTTATTACTAACTGATGAAGTATAATAAGCATAATACTCGTCGACTGTACATTCTCTTTTGAGGAACTTATTCATAGTCATTTCATCAAACACCTCATCAGCACCAACATCCAAACTAGTATTTGTAGTAGACACCATAATTGCTATAACAATGGTAACTCGCAACAGATTACCAAGAATTAACAAGAATTAACGGTGCAAACGATCACTTACACCCAAATTCTTGAGCGGAAATTTGATTGGAAAATAACAAATTCTGACCAAATTAACAGAATTTGACCAGAAAATAACATAATTTAACCGGAAAGAATGGAAGTGCCAGAAAAGTGGCTATGGATACCAATTGATTAGAACTTATAGATTTCTAAACAGAAATGGTATAAGAACTAGAGAAGAAGATGAATTCTCAATGCTAGAACAAGAATTGGACCTTCAACTCAATGATTAAAGATCAGCTTATTAGCTTGAATCAGTTACAAGTTGGTTACAGAAATTGAGAGAGAGTTTCACAAATCTAAGCTAACTAAATGAAATGACAAAACGGGTATTTGAAGGAAACTTGGGCGGGAAAGTGGTTAGGAGATGACACGTGCAAGTCACGTGCTCAACTATTTTGTCACATATCATGCTGGTAAACAAAATTTATACCGAGTATGTTAGAAATAAGAGTTATAACACTACGATAGCATGTGACAATTGTATGGAAATGTTATTTGATTTCCTCACTTATCACAAAGGCTGTTAAGATCGCGAGTTAGATCGTAAGATCGTACGATCCCACTAACAAAAAACTTGCAAGATCGTTTTTGGATCGTGTGTAAGGGAGACAATCGAATCATTTTCAAGTTGACCTGTTCAGGTTCGCGGGTTGGCGGGTTATTATAACTTCTACCCAAACACAACCCATTTATTGATCGTAACAAAAAGCTTAACCCTAACCAAGACATCCGTGACACGTGTAACCCGTTTCTGACCCGTTTAATTTGTTTAAGTAAATACGTTAAACGATAAATAAGAGTGGTGGTTTGTCGATTTAACTAGTATAAATGCAAAAATGATAAGGATCTAAAAAAATGATAAACATAAAATACAAAATAACTATACGACAATTTTAATGATATATGAGTTATGAGATGAGATCAATGTAGATCCATTATTTATTAAAGATCCAATTGACCAATCATAGACGCCTATTTTTTATTAAATTAAAAAAACTCACTTTCCATCTCTTTTTTAAAATTAAAATATTTTGCAAACGGTAAATCGTCAAACGACAAAAAATACACAATCGCGACGAGAATTAAATCATCTTTCTATAGAGAGGCACTTTGATATACTTTCGACAAACTTTTGACGAATTTTTTTTGATTTTTTTCAGTCACGTCTGAAAAAATCACATATGATTTGTATCAGAATCACATGTGATTTAATAAAATCACAAATGATTTGTGATACAAATCACATGTGATTTTCACATGTGATTTTTCAGAATCACATGTGATCTTTCTACACGTGACTGAAAAATAAAATTGAATTTTTTTTTCGTCGAAAGTAAATCAAAGTGCCCCTCTATAGAAAGATGATTTAATTCTCGTTGCAATGATATGTTTCATTTTACGTAACGATTAACGGTTTATGAGATATTTAATTTTAAAAAAAGAGGTGGAAAGTCAGTTTTATTGAATTTGATGAAAAAATGAAGGGTTGAGATGGAGTCTTTGAATCTATGATAAAAAGAAGATATTTATTGAACTTTTGCCTATGAGTTATAATCTTAGGCCCCGTTTGGTTCGCCGTAATTGAATGTAATTATAATCTAATTACATTACGTAGGCTGTTTGGTTCGCAGAATGAAAGGAATTGTAATTCAGATTACATTACGTAGGCTGTTTGGTTTGCGTTGTAATTGTAATTCAGTCATTACAATTACATCAAGGGAGAGAATTCAGATTACATAGGAAGTTGGATGGAAAGTTTTGAATTACGTCGTAATTTAATATTTTATACTTTAAATCATCATTATTTATAATTATTCTTTTATATTATTTATAATATATATTTATATTATTTGTATTACTACGTATATATTTATATTATACTTATATTATTTATTATTATTAATATTACTATTATTTATTTATTTAGTGTTATTTATAGATTATTTTTATTATTATTTATTTATTATTATTATTATTATTATTTATTGAGTGTTATTTATAGATTATTTTTATTATTATTTATTCAGTATTATTATATATTTTATATAATATAATATAATAATAATATATTTTTATTTATTATACATTAATTATATTTTATATTTATATTTATATTATTTATAGTATTTATATTATATATTTATATTATATTTATATTATTTGTATTATATATTTATATTATTTATTATTATTGCTATTTATTATTATTATTATTATTATTTAGTGTTATTTATAGATTATTTTTATTATTATTTATTCAGTATTATTAATATTATTATTTATAGATTATTATTATTATTATTATTATTTAGTTATTAATAATATTGATATTTTTATTATTATTATTATTATTACTATTTATTATTATTATTATTAAGTTTTTTTAATTTTTTTGAATTACATTACGTTGAGTTTCAACCAAACACAATGTCACAATATATCAATTACAATTCCAACACATTACAATTCCAACACATTCCAACTCTTTGAATTACAATTCACTCAAATTACAATTCCCTTGACAAATTACAATTCATTTCAAAACATACTGTGAACCAAACGCACCCTTAATTAACTCATATCAAGTACATAGCAAATTATATTTGTTCTAAATCCCACATAAAATTTAATTTATATATTTTACCTTTTTAGGCTTGTATATACTTAAATCGGTTCAAGTGTTAACCTCTTTAATACTTACTCAACCCAGACACGACCTATTTATTAAACGGGTTAGAAGGGTTGACCTGTTTTTGACCCAAACATATTTAACTTCATGTCGGGTTCGTGTCATTTATCGTGTCGTGTCGAAAATTGCCACCCCTAATCGTGTGTGCTATAAAATCGCAGGCTATTTTAGAATTCGTAGTTGATATTAGATAGATATGTATAAATGTATAACATTATGACTAATCGATGCCTATTAACAAGAAAATTCACTCTGATAAATCTTACAATCTCCATCCGATTTTACAAAAACAAAAACATCCGTATATAAAATTTCGATAATGATAGCCTTGCCGTTTGGTTTATAAGTGGGTTTAGAATATGATTTAGATTTGATTTAGGATTTAAATTTGGTATAGGTTTAGAAGAGAGAAATTATATTTGTTTTATGAATTTAATAATAAAATTGATTTAAGAAAAATTATTTAAAAAAAAAAAAACTATATATGTGTGAGAGAGAAAGAGTGACTTGTTTAATTATAAGTGTGTGTGAGAGAAAAACCCACCACCCTCTTCTACTTTAACTTTTGCTGGACACTCTTCACTATTTAAATGCCAAACCTATATACCAAACAACAAATTTCACCATTAATCTCAAATCCAAATTCAAAACCCACCAACGAAACGGGCCTTAACCCAATATTTCACAATCACATCATAATCATAATTTAAAAGATATTGACTTTCCAAAACAAATTTACCCAAAAACCAAACCAAAACACAAACATACATACATAGTACTTGCTACATTCATATGACTAACACTTATTCTGTCGGTACACACAAACACACTTGTTTGACTGCATTTCATCAAACACTTTGATCTGCACAAAAAACTGTAAAATACTATCTCTCATCTCTATTAATCAAAATTTTATATTATACATTTATCTGCATTGATTAATTCCCATGTTTCCATTTTCCCTAAATTTTGTTGTAATTTTCAGTACCCTAATGTCTGTATTTGTTAAAAGATATGACATTATGCAATTGGCTACATTTAGTAATGATATTTTACTGTTTATGGATACCACATTATGTGATTATGAATGCAGTTATGTTTTAGGGTTTTACACTTTTACTTGATGATATTGGGATGTGTACTAGTTTAGTCAAATGATTTTTCGTGTTTCGCTATGCAAATGAGTTCACTGTCGATTTGATTCGAGCAAAAAATTTGTAACTTTATGTAAACGGGTGAGGTTTTCCCTGTCGATTTGATTAGCTTCTTTTTATGGGCTTATCCGCTTACTAAGATTTGAAAAGCGAATAAAGCTCGCATTTTTCGGCTTATAAGTTGCTTATCGCCTTGAGTCTGCGGCTCAAATGCATAAACTCAATATAATAAGCTGAAAAATGTGAGTTTATATCGGCTTTTACAAATCTTAATAAGCTGATAAGCTCGTAAAAAGAAGCTAACACAAACACCCTGTTTTGGCTTACATAGCCGGTTTATGGCTTATTTGGTTTTGAGCTTATGTTTCATAAGCTCACTTTTTGTTGCTTATTTTGAAACTTTTAGCTTATATATGTTTGTTAGGTCATAATATATAAGCTAAAAAGTTTCAAAATAATTCACAAAAAGTGAGTTTATGAAACATAAGCTCAAAACCAAATAAGCCATAAACCGGCTATATAAGCCGGAACACTGTGAACGTTTCTGGCCATTTCCCTATTGTGAGGAAGTTAGGTGCCTTACCACTAGGCCATTGTAACTTTATGTGTTTTACTGAAAATTTTCCGCATTGTGAAGTATGTTTGGTTAAGGATCTAGTATATTTGGCGAAAACTTAATCGTTGCAATGCTTATTTCAGGTTTTGAAAGTGTTTGTGAGATTTGAGTTATTGAATGGTAGGATATATGGATAGTCAGTTGAAGACGTTGTTCTCGAGATATCGTGAACAGTTTGGTTCTGGTCCTGGACTTGGTTTAGGATCGGGTACTTGTTTGATGAATGTCGAAAATGTTTCTCATTCCTTTATTAAGGCTATGTTTAAAGCTGCAGCCGCTTTGTATAGAACTGATCCGTGGAAAAGATTGAGACCGGATCATCTTTTTGGGCTTAGGGTAGGGAAAGATTCGGATTGGGCTGGAAAGAAACAGCCGTTTCCCTGTGTTCAGTTTGTTGGTGGAGATGGTGGTGATCTTGCGTTGTATATGTTTAGGTCGGAAAATGATGCGAGGAAAACGATGGGTTCTAGAGAGACTATTCGTGCGCCTAATGTTGAGGTTATGAGGGCGACATATGAGGTTCAGTCGTTGATGTTACCTTCACATAAGAAAATGATTAAGGCTTTGTCGTTGGAGGTATCGGGTACTGATCGTTTCCCTGTATTTGATGTTTGTCGTTGCAATTCATCTGGTGAGCTTCGGTCCAGAAATCCCACGATCGAAGAGCTTAGGTTCATGTATGGAGTTATGAAAGCCGTTTCCTTAGTCCATCCTTTACTTGAAGAAGACGATGATACACCAAAATGGTCTAAATTCGTTTACTTTGAGCCGTTCATTGAAACTGTTGATGTGCAGTGGCCTCCTGAAATGTCAAAGGGTAATGACATTGTTGCTGTTACTGTCTCGCACCCACCTGGTCAAGGGTATACCGAAAAAGTCAATTCAAGTGGCGGGTCAACCCCTACTAAACATTCAGACTTCAGAAAGGAGGAGACTTTTTTCGATTTAAGGTCCACTGGGATTTCACGACAATGTGCTCAATGTGAGAAAGACGTTTCGGGAGAGCATATTACATATTGTGACCATTGTCATGGTGTAATCTATTGTAACGCTATCTGTCAAAAGCAACACTGGAAGAAATCACATAAAGGCGTTTGTGGGCTCTATAAAGCAATGATGGAACGTGAAGACGAATTAGCAATTAATATCTTCACATTCCCTTGTTCCAACGAAAATCCGTGTAAATATCTTGACTTAATAGGAAACGGTGTTCACAGAAAAGGTATGTGGAGGAGAAAATGTCCTTGTTATTCTCACTGTCCTTTCGGTTTGCTCCCTACAACAGACAAACTTTCGGATTCTTGGGGTGGTTTAGATGATGATGTGTACCCACACGAGTCCCTTTTGCAAAGACACGGGATATCAAACCCTATCCTTCTCTCAAGCTGGTTAGAGTACTATAACCTCCGATCACTACCATTATCTAGCCCTGTTGCTGATATCCTCTCACACCCGTTAACAGTTTATTACATCTTAACAACACTAAGTGTCATATCCAAGAATCTATTACTCAAGGGTAAAGAAGTTGTTCTTCACTATATTGGACCCGAGGAGGAACTAGATTGGATGCCAGCGTTTACTGAGATCAGTCATATACTCAACGGGATGGGAAACGTACAAATAGTGATGGTTGGGCCTGGTGTCCCGACTAATTTGTCTGGTTCAACTTCGGGAATCAGTAGCAGAGTGCGTGTGAACATAGTAAGGGGTATTTACCAAGAGGAAGCACCTTACTTGCCTCCACCCCATGTCGTTATAGGTTTAAATTGTGGTTTCGAGAGTTATTCTAGCTGGGCTGGTGCGCTTGAGCTGATCAAAGCAAAGGGATTGCCGGCGTTCTTCACTGATCAGTCTGAGATATTATGTACAAAGGCGAAACAAGTCATTCGTGGTGCTGGTTTGCACATCACACATCCTGTTACACCTAATCCTTTCCGTTCTCCGGTGAGGAATTACAGTGTGTCTACCAACCTTCCTTCTTATAGCAATGGATTTGTGCTTGGAGTCAATACTTAATAACTCAAGTCGATACAGGTATCCTGCTTCATTGTACTTTCATATACTAATCGTTCCTCCTTAGTATATCTTCTTTGGGCCGCATCTTATTATATTCTTATGCACGATAGCATACCGATTGGTTCAGTAGATGACTTTTGCTTAATCGTTTAAAGATGGGATCAAATTTGCAGGATATCCAATTAATAAGAGGATTTAAATTTATATTAGACTTGCAAAATTGGTTAAGTTTTAAACAGAAAAAAAAAGTAACATAATAAGATTATTAAGTGATCCTTTCATAAATCATAATTATATCATTTTATATACATGTATCTTATTATAATAAGTTATCTCATTTTTCTTGTTGGAAAAAGATAAAGGTGCAGTTACTGACATGTATGTTTCTTTTATGGTATTGGATAAAGATTTTAGTACTTCTATGAAAGATATGATACAGTTGGTGGTCCAAGTACTCATTAACAACCTTATATTCTATTATATATGAAAGGGGTGGCAATTCAGGTCGGGTTGTCAGGTTGGCGGGTCAGAAAACCCTAAAACAAACACGACCCGTTATAATAATTGGGTCGGCCAACGGGTTTGGGTTGACCCATTTAACCTGTTTATTTAAAAAAGGTACGTGACACGAAGTAAACAGGTTTGCGGGTTGACCCGTTTAACCCATTTAACCCGTATAATCACATATATATAATTTTCATTAAAAAAAATGTTAAACGGGTTGGCAGGTCAACCTGTTTAACTCATCCCAAACCCGAACCTGACATGTTTAATAAACGGGTTAGATGGGTTGACCTGGTACCTTTTTAGAACCAACCCCGGTCGAGTCAGAAAGTGCCACCCCTAGACACTATATAAGCATTAAATTTTGTTCAAGGGTAAATTAGTTATTTACCTCTAAAAAATCTCAATAATAACACCACAAATACAATGAATAGATCATAAACAAACAAACACATATATGAATGGATAAGGTTTGTGTTTTTCATTTTAAAATTTTAAAGATCCAATCAATTTGCAGGAGCTTCCAAACCACCACCCAAAAAAATATTGTTTAATTTATTAATTAGTCATAACAAACCACTTATTTTCTTCATTCTTTCCATTGAGATTTTTTTGGTTCAGATTTCTCTGAATTATCATAAAATCTTGTTTTTTTACCAAGAAAATTTTTCGAAGAAAAAAGGAAGAAACAATGTGTGAATTCCAACAGTTCAACCCCCTTGGCATTCATTTTTCTCATCTCCCCTCTCCCTTTTTCCCATACACATTCGTTCACTGAAAACACTTTCATTGGACCGAAACTACTGAATCCCCCCCATTTACTCTTGCTGACATCCATGGTAATCTTTGCGTTCTTGAATTTTGTAAGTTTTTTTAATTAAAATGTAAAAATTCCAAGTTTATTAGGTCAAATTTCTTTACGGTTAATTAGTAAATATAATTTCAAATAAGAGTAATGTGGTAATCTAGATCAAATTTCTCTATCTATTTTTTGTAGTGACAATTAATTTAGAATATCTCAAAAAAGAAGATGAACAATAATTTTAAAACGGATGGAGTATTTTTTTTTTCCTTGTGAAAAACGTTTTAAAAAATCTGAAAGCTCAAAGTTCTAAACACTCAGATGATACCTTTTAATTCAAGTACGAAGATACGACACAAGAAGAAGATAACTATTTTAAAGTTTAAACTCTTTTTCTTTTGGAAATTTTTAGCTTAGAGTAAATTACATGAATGGTCATGTGGTTTCGTAACTTGCATTTTTAGTTCTTAGGTTTTTATCTGACCTTGATAGTTCTCAATTCGAAAACTTATAACACTTAGTCCGTTGATGATTTTGGTTTGGGAGGTAGCATTTTTAGAGTAGCCAAGGCCTGAACACTTGGTGGCTTGTTTCTTGATACATGCTTTACCCTCCAAATCTTTTGGGCTACAAGTTCTTGAACATAAATCATGCGTTGAACATGGATTAGTTTCTGGGATTCTATAATATGCTTAGCAGCCAGCTCTTATACATCTTGCATTATCGGTACACGGATTGGTTGAAGATTAGATGGTGAAGTCCCGCAAGGCTTTGAAATATCTTGTGCAGATACAACAAATGTATCAGTTTTCGATGCAGCTTTAAACTCAGCCAAGTTGTCTAGAAGTTCATCAACAATATTTTCATCTGTTGGAGTTAAGACTTTGGGAGAATCGAAATCCTCTTAGACTTTCAAACCCTCAACCACTTCAAAGTCATCCTAGACTTTCAAACCCTCAACCACTTCAAAGTCACCCTTCTTTGGATATCACTCTCTCATTGTCACCATTTGAAAACCTTGAAACTCCATCACCACCATCTCCACCACAACCTCAACCACCTATCATGGGTCATCATCTTTTATACAACTATCATGACTATCATGGGTCAACATGCATATGTTGTTCTCACAACCGAACTCTTTTCTTAACCTTAAGAGATGAAATGAACATCATGTTTGCTCATCTTGAGTATCTTTTTACTACCGCAATCACCTCACACTTTCCACCTCCACCTTGAAAAGTTTTAAAAAATCTCATAATATGTCAGCCTAACCTTTTGCTTAAAAGTCATCCCCATTGAATCATGAATCATCTAAGATTTTTTTTTAGATTGTAGTGTAACTTATGGACTAATGTTTCCTTGTTTGTCTTAGCTCTATTGCATGTTGTATGAGTCAATTAATTATGTTTGCTTTTGTATGAGTTTCTTAACTAGTGAATGAAACTCTTTTATGGGTGACTTGAATTTAAATTGCTATATTATACTTATATATTGTTGACGGAGCTGAGAGAAAAAAATATGACATGGCATCATTTCTCAGCCATCCGATTGACATTAAACCACATCCAAACCGTATAAAATATATTATATTCTGATTTGTAGCAAGTAACTTTGACAAGGTAGGTAGCATATATTGGCATGTTTACTATATTCAATATGTCATGAAGAACTTACTTTTATTTATTTAATCTCAAAAAGCCATAGATAAACAAATCATTCATTAACTTTATTAATCTGTCAAAGTAAAAATTTTGTATTCATCCCATTTGATTTTTAAAACGCTTGCATCAATATTTAAAAGATAGCATTTTGTACTCACACATAATAAATCATATATTTCACAAACATTTTGTACTATGTTAGAGCATTATTTCACAAGCATGCACAAGCATATGGTATAATTTATAACATCATTTAAAAAGGATTATGCATTGTATAATTTACAACATCATTCCGAAAGAGATGTAAATCTCTTATGGCAGTGTGCACCCAATATCAAGTTTGTTTATTTTTAATATCTTCTTTAATTTCATACCGTAAACTCTAGCAGTTATGTTGTTCATTTTTCTTTAAGACTCAAATGCCAGGATGTTTTAACATTCAACAAAAGCTCCATAGAAGAAATGATATTATACCTCTTGAGAACGTATAGTAGGTGTTTGTAGCTTTATAAGATCAACATAGACTACGTCCACACTCGACAAAAATCCATAGAAGAAATGATATTATACATCCATAGTTAGTAGATCTTTAATAAGAAATACCTCTTGAGAACGTAGATCTTTAATAAGAAATACCTCCATGGAGTTTTTGCTTCGTTAGGCTATCTTTAATATCATTTCTTCTATGGAGTTCTTATTAAAGATCTACATTCTCAAGAGGTTTAATATCATTTCTTCTATGGAGTTTTACGTGTTGTAATATGTCCATGTATGTCCTGCACAATAAAACCATTGTCTACTTCAAGGATCAAAAATTTCAAAACCCTTTATGGTATGCGTTCTCCAAGTTTTCTTTTTAGGCCTTTATGTTTGTTTCACGTATTAATTGACAATTTTCCCTCCTTAATCCCTTATTAATCGTCACGCGGTGTTCACAAGAAAAGTTCTGGTGTGTTGGTAATGGTTGATTTGATCTTTTTTAGGAACATATGGAATGGTAGAGGGGTCGACACACTTAGCCTGGCCCACGTTTTGCACGATGTCCATCTTAGCCTCGCATTTGTGGCGAAACCAGTTTTTTCTCTTTGGAACTTTTGGCCTCAATTTTGTCATACAGAAACTATTTGATGGCTGACACGTTAAGCTTGGGTGATTCCATAGATATAATCCTACAAATAATGCATGTCGTTAGTGAGTGAAATACGTATTGAGAACCGAAAAATGTGCGATGTTCTTTTTGAATGTTTCTTTCAGGTTTTTGATATTTGTACATGGATAAGATATCGGAAAAAGTAGACTCGTGTCGCACGAAATTATTATTTGCAATTACGTTTACTTTCATTTGATTCAGACCAAACAATCTTATGTCCATGTATGTCCTGCACAATAAAACCATTGTCCACTTCAAGGATCAAAATTTTCAAAACCCTTTGTGGTATGCGTTCTCCAAGTTTTCGTTTTAGGCCTTTATGTTTGTTTCACGTATTAATTGACATTTTTCCCTCCTTAATCCCTTATTAATCGTCACACGGTGTTCACAAGAAAAGTTCTGGTGTGTTGGTAATGGTTGATTTGATCTTTTTTGGGAACATATGGAATGGTAGAGGGGTAGGCACACTTAGCCTGACCCACGTTTTGCACGATGTCCATCTTAGCCTCGCATTTGTGGCAAAACCAGTTTTTTCTCTTTGGCACTTTTGGCCTCAATTTTGTCATACAAAAACTATTTGATGGCTGAAAAATGTTATCAGTATGCACGTTAAGCTTGGGTGATTCCATAGATATAATCCTACAAATAATGCATGTCGTTAGTGAGTGAAATACGTATTGAGAACCGAAAAATGTGCGATGTTCTTTTTGAATGTTTCTTTCAGGTTTTTGATATTTGTACATGGATAAGATATCGGAAAAAGTAGACTCGTGTCGCACGAAATTATTATTTGCAATTACGTTTACTTTCATTTGATTCAGGCCAAACAATCTTATGTCCATGTATGTCTTGCACAATAAAACCATTGTCCACTTCAAGGATCAAAATTTTCAAAACCCTTTATGGTATGCGTTCTCCAAGTTTTCTTTTTAGGCCTTTATGTTTGTTTCACGTATTAATTGACAATTTTCCCTCCTTAATCCCTTATTAATTGTCACGCGGTGTTCACAAGAAAAGTTCTGGTGTGTTGGTAATGGTTGATTTGATCTTTTTTGGGAACATATAGAATGGTAGAGGGGTCGACACACTTAGCCTGACCCACGTTTTGCACGATGTCCATCTTAGCCTCGCATTTGTGGCGAAACCAGTTTTTTCTCTTTGGAACTTTTGGCCTCAATTTTGTCATACAGAAACTATTTGATGGCTGAAAAATGTTATCAGTATGCACGTTAAAATTGGGTGATTCCATAGATATAATCCTACAAATAATGCATGTCGTTAGTGAGTGAAATACGTATTGAGAACCGAAAAATGTGCGATGTTCTTTTTGAATGTTTCTTTCAGGTTTTTGATATTTGTACATGGATAAGATATCGGAAAAAGTAGACTCGTGTCGCACGAAATTATTATTTGCAATTACGTTTACTTTCATTTGATTCAGGCCAAACAATCTTTTGTATTATACATACTTTTGAGTTTTAGTATTATCATTTTTGTAATTCTAACAATGAGGGTCGTTCCCACCTGTGTATATCTTGAACGTGAAGATGCATCTGCTTGGTGGGTTGGTGAAATTGTGCTTATGTGTACGTCTCTCACATCAAACTTAAGGGCATGTTTGGTTGGGTTTTTATTAAGTCTTGTAAAATGAAAGTGACTGTTTGGATATATGTTGTCGGTTTGTAAATAAATATATGATTGTTTGTTTTGGGTGCTGAATAAAGTGTTTGAATTTGAAAAAGTACTATTATACCCTTTTATATGAAATAGGTGAGATTAGAGGTTAAGGAGTGTGAGGGTGAATATGTAAAATTATGATAACAAGGGTGGACTTAATTTGAAGACCCTTATTCCCTTGGCTTTTTCTAGGGGGTCATATGTTAATTTTAAGCACTAAACAAACATCCATTTGATGACTTAATTAACTTGCCTATTTTTCGATTACGACACTTTAAGTTGTTATCAAACACTAAATTAGCACTTTGGACAAAAGCAGCCAACACATTGATAAGAGTTCAACATTACGAACCATGCTTATAAAAAAATTGTGTCATTTCAGCTTATTAAGTTTTTTTTTAAATTTTAGATGTTATAACAATTCATAACTTATAATAATCGTCTACCCGTGCAACGCACGGGTATTGTTCTTGTTGCTACTTGTTGAAAAATATTTGTCTTGCAATTGTACCTCTAACTTTGTTTTATAGCAAATAATTTTCGTAAGATCGGTCACTTGGTGCCCCAAACGAGAGGGAGCATACATCAAGAGGGAGTCTTGATATCGTGGACTTCTTCCTCTCTTCAACAGTTCGACAATCATTCTTTTTGAATTGACAAAAGGGAGAGAAATGGAATGAAAACTCATTAATAATTTGAATCCTTTAATTTTATACAAAATGAGTTTATATTTTGTCATCATCAAAAAAGGGGAGATTGTTAATACAAATAATGTTTAAAAACGTTATTTATATTTTTTGATATCTCAATGTTTTGATAATAGCAAAATGTAAAAACGTTTACAATAAAAATAAACGCTTACAAATTATTAATCGTAAAATTCTATTTCTAAGATTAGTAATCACTTAAGGTACGATCAAACAAATCTTTAAGCATGATTAGTGATCAAAAAAATATTTTTCTCTTATCCAACACATTTTTACAAAATTAATTCACAAAAATAATTATACAAAATATTTTCTAATTAAAAGAAAAGTTTTACTAAAAACTTAAATTTGAAATTCAAATTTCCCCCCAAAATGAAAGTTCCATAAGAGATACAACCTTTCTCACAAAAAGACAAAAATAGGAGCGATTGTCTAAGGGCGGCCCCTGATAGTCTGGCGGCCCCTAGATTTCTCTAGGACCGCCAGGACCGCCCTCAGTGACCGTTGGGTTTTCTTACCTATAAATACTGCTCCATTCTTAGCAGAAAATTAGACCTCTTTGCATGAAATTTTCTGATAACTTTCTCTCTCTAAAAATCTTCTTTCTCTCTCTAAATCTCTTGATCACTAACATTCTTAGGTCTTGTTTCAAGTGATCCGAATCTCATGCTTATCATCTTCATTTCTCAATCAAGTGCAAGAGAGAACATTTTGTGTATTCGCCATAGAAACGAAATTGTTATTTTAGTGATATCTCATATATTCTTCTAAGTAAAAAAATCTCATCCTGTACTTATCTTGTCTATTTGGTGTGATTTCAGTTTGTGTGTGTACCAACCCAAGTTTTACGGACGCGTATGGTTCAATCGCGGGAATTTGAGTCATAACGTTTTTATTTTATATGTTCATGTGCAACAAACGTGAATTTAAATTTATTTGTCCGTGATATAGGTGATTCCGTACTTTATTTACGAACGGAATTTAGAAATTTTTATTTTGTCGTTTCGCGAGTTACGTGTGTACGCCGGACTCGTTAAGCGTTTTGATATCGTGACATTCTCGACGCGATTCATTAAATACTTTTTGATGTTACATTTGTATTTTTTTCGTCCTCGTCCCGAGTTAGCCGAAACCGAGTCAAAACTCTATTTTGACGTGAGTTAACATTTTTATTTAATATTGTAAACCAAATTAAGTGTGACGGAAATAAATTTAGTCACGGAAGTATAATCTCGTGTTTTGGCCGACTTTAATAACGAAACAAATGACTTTGTACTAGAAATAGAAGGACTATAAGGATGGAGGGACTAAAAGTGTCAAATGGCTAAACTTGTTTTCTATATAAAGCAACTTATACACACATATTTCACTCTTTACAAAAAATTTATCCCTTCCCCCTCTCTTGTTACTTCGACCGGCCATCACACACACACACACACACACTAAATCCGTCAATTTTTCCGACATGCAATACAATCCGAATACAAAATATTAATCCTCTCATCAAGACCTACATATCCCACTAAAGAAACACGACATGCATTAAGTTTTTGTGGATTTTGGGTTCGGGTTAGTTTCAAGCCGTTTCGGTTGATAAGTGTAGAAATGATAGATAAATGTATTTTGGGAGTTGGTTTAATTGGAAAAGTTAAGGTTTTGTGTTTTGTGTTGGTTCGAACCCACGGCTAGAAAAGAAAGGGGCGAAGGAGACGATTTCGATTATTGATCTTGCTTATTATAGCTTTGTAAGTATTTTTAATACTTGTATTATATTTGTTTTTGCTATTTGATTTGTTCTCGATAATTGTATGTGATGAAATCCGATTAAATCTTGCGTTAGACTAGATTAGAAATGATATTGGATGATCAAAATAGGTTAGCTAGGTGTATTTTGAAGTTGTTATGAAGCGAAAATAAGGTTTTAATGGGTTTTGAAAAAAATAATTTCGAGCAGAAAGTTTGGCTCAGATTTCGAGGTTCAAGATTTCATAAAAACTAATTTTTGATGTAGAAGTATGATAGAGTTCATCCTATTGTACGTTTCGGTAATTCGAACGTTCCGTAACTCCTAATAACGAAGAAGTTACGGCGAAAACAAGATTTGAAAACTTTTCAAACAGCTCTTATAGTTATTTAGTTGCTGACAGAATTTTAAACGTCCGTTTTGAGCACTTTCGAGTCTGTTTCGGCCTTCCAGCGAAGCACGAAAGTTGCTCGGAATGACATTTTACTTTGCTGCGAGGCTTGCTAGTTTTAAAATCGAGTAATAACAGGTCAAAACCCAAGGTCAAATTCTGCATTTTCATTAAAAATGTCATAGTTCCTGTAGAAATTTGCAGGGGCATTTTGGTCATTTTCTGTCAAGTTTCGGGTCTCAGCTAAAACTAAAAAGTTGTCCGGAATGTCGTTTTGCATAAAATCTCTTTCGAGTCCGAGTCGTGAAAATATGATATAATGAGTCTTTTTGAGTGGGTCAGATTTAATTATGTATATA
>BQNB010039411.1:10680-48086 GCA_026074375.1 Tanacetum coccineum | reverse complement strand
ACGATTCTTCCCATTTTTCTATCTTTAGTTTCAAATCATCTATTTCCTTAACAACCTTTTCTAATTCTAGATTAAGGTTATTAATTTTTATTTCTATGCATTTAAGCTCATAGTTTTGAAACTCATATTTTTCACCCCAAGCCAGTTCATTCTTTTCATGTACAAGTATCCTGGATGCTAGTGACTCTAAGGCTAACTCATAACCCTGAATTTCTACAGAACGAGACGATACAAAAAGAGAAAGTGTATCAAAGTTCTTTTAAAGAATTTTAAAAGATTCAAGACATTGTTTAGAATAGTTTTGTACCTCATTGTCAGAAGAACTTGATGAGCTTGAAGAGGAGATGGCCATTAAAGCATAATTAATTGGTTCATTAAAATCATTGCTCCAGTCATAGCCTTCTAGACCATCTTGAGTCACCAGTGCTTGTGATGATGGTTCATTTGTAGTTGCATTCCTCCTGCCATTATCACCATAAGATCATTTCCTTTGGTTCCATCCTGATTTGCATTCCTTAGCAAAGTGCCCTTTCCTGTGACAGTTATAGCACTCAACTTGTGACTTATCAAAGGTA
Organism: Tanacetum coccineum; assembly: GCA_026074375.1. Classification (NCBI taxonomy): domain Eukaryota; kingdom Viridiplantae; phylum Streptophyta; class Magnoliopsida; order Asterales; family Asteraceae; genus Tanacetum; species Tanacetum coccineum. The sequence continues at coordinate 47,511 of BQNB010039411.1, read as the reverse complement.
ACAGGTTGTTTTCCTTTAAAATCCAAGTTCCTTCCTGTCTTCTTGATGAATCTCTACACCCTAACAGTCAACATGGCTACTTGCAATCTAATATCTAATTCTTCCAAGTCATCTTGATCAATCTGCTGCAAATCCTCATTATCAAGTGGAGGACTGGTTATCTGTTGTGCAGATAAAGAGCACACTACTTCATCAGCACCTGGAGTAGATGAAACCTGACTTGATGAATTAGTTCCTCCAGCATTATTAACTCTAAAATTTCCACTGGCAGTACTAACTTCATTAGTTCTGCTAGTATTAAGCCAAGTTATAAGAATTTGATGTGGAACTTGAAGACCTTTTCATCTCATCTTCATAGACCCTAAGGTTGTTATAGAGATCATCAATATCAGTCTGGTCTATGTCTGGCTTATTTGTCATGATTAAAGCAATTTGACTCCATGAAGGAGGAAGACTTCTTAGAAATTTTTGATTGATATCTTCCTTTGATACTGGAGCAGCATACACCTCTAATTGACTTATGAGCTTTTGGAACCTATCATAAGCCTTATCCAGACTTTCATTTGGTACAGTAGTAAAGTTTTCAAACTGATGTTTTAGAACATTCTTCTGCATCTTTTTAGATTCTTCATTTTCTCCAAACCTTGATTTGATTGCCTCCCAAAAAGATTTAGCATCTGGAACATTATGAAACTTAAGGAGATATTCATCAGGTATTGCTAAAAGCAAGATGCTCTTAACTCTTTCCTGATTCCTTTTGGCAGCCAGTTGTTTTGCAGTTTTAGGAACAGGAGGAGCAGAAGGACCAGATTGATCTCCTGTTGGTGCAGGTTCTTCTTGGAGATCTCAATTGATAATTATGTCCCATAAGTTGTGATATGTGTGACAGATTTATTGACGCATTCTTATGCTCCAAATATCATATTCTCCCTTCTTGATGATAGGCATTTTCATTGTTGTGATAGTTGGTGGAGGAGTGTCTTGTTCTGCCATCATACTGGTTTGAGTGTAGTTCTGTTTCAAACAATAGAGTTCTTCTTATTCAGAGTTTCCACACAAGCTTTGATACCACTTGTTGGATCCCTTACTGAATAGATCTTGAACCTTTAGCTTGCAAAGGGTTTGTTACTTTAGATAAATCCAAAGCAACAATAGTGAAACACTGATTGAACACTATTGATTATGCGGAAACTAATCAACAATGCTAAGAAGAACAGTATTAAGTAAACACAAGAAAACTTTGTATTATAACTTGAATCTGACTAGGTTACAGATTACAAAGACTATGATTGCTAAGATGATCTCTATTGATCTATGTTGATCTATATCAACTAACTATGACTAGGGTTCCTTTTATACACCAAGGAAACCCTAATGGGCTTTACAAAACGCGTATAGAGATCATGCATATCCTTTCCTAAGATATCTCATGCATATCTCTAACTTTAACTAACTTATGCATAAGCAGACTTAACTATTACATAACCAGTACTAACTTATAATGAACTACCAGTACTAACTATGCTAACTCTTCTACTAGTACTAACAAATGTACTGGCAGAACTAACTATATAACAAACAGAATTAAGTCTTGTATACATAATTCCTAACATGCTCAATGGTAATGCGACGTCGATGTAAAGATAGCGAGTTTAATAACAGTAACTTAAGGCTATATACAATTGCAAAGCATGTTTGGGTATGCCTCGAGAAACGACTTTTGGTGAAATTAGAAACCGAGAAATAGACCATTTGCATTTTCGGTTCTTATTCCTTGGCTTTTTTATTCTTTTTAGTCATAACTAAAGTTTTGAGAAGAATCTAAAACATTACTTTACTATAAATCATAAGCCTTCTATGCGTTTGCACTTTAGGCTTTTTGGTGGAAAGGGTGAAATATATTAATACTTAAAACAAATTACAAAGAGTTTACCAAACACACTGAATTGAACATGCCCAACTAGTACAACATCAATGCTAAACACTACCACATATCGGGTAATACTAGCCATACAAATCTGACAACACTAAGTCATGATATCAGACACAATAGAGGAAACAAAGGAACAAAACATTAAAGACTTCGCAGTGCAGCATAACAATCCACCCATATTCACCCAAATGCACCAAAACTATAATGTTAATACAAATAAGCCGTAAAAACGTTTATTTATATTTCACGATCTATCCGTGTTTTGTCGATGACAATAATAAAATCATCGGAATTAAGAAATGAAGTTTATATGTTTTAAACCAATAGTTTTCTAACTCAATATTCATCATATATCATACTCATCACTCATCATCATTCTTTTAAATTAGCCATGTTATTTTCTTTCAAAATAAAACAAATATCTACACATTTTATTCACATACTTTAACAAATAGAATTAACTCGGACTTCTTTTGTTATACACGCTCATTAAAACAAAACAATACAGATATATTTACACCTTTTATTTTTATAAAAAACTTGTATTACTTACATAACTATAAGTGTATAAGTAATATAAAAGAAACAAGAGTAAATTGTTATTTACCTCATGCACGACGTCATCTAAATCTTGGAAAAATCTTAAAAGATTATAAAAGATCTTTTTGTAAAAATTCGTATTTGCATTATCAGACAATCTTTCAAATGTTTTATAAACCCGCGAGGGGGATACATGCTATAAACCATGAATGCAAGTATTTTTCTGTATGCTATCCTGATTCATTATTGCCTAAGTAACTACTTTTGCCATTAAGACCCCATTATCATGAACCATTAATTACTCTACGGAGTGAGCGCGAATGTTGTGAATAGATCTATTTGGGACTGGACTCCCTGTTGGTGTACCTATACTTTCGGTAACCAATAGCACTTCATTAGAAATAACTATGCGGGTGTTTTGGCAAAGGCACCTGATCGCTTGCTTTCACACCATATATATATGATATATAATAAAATATAAAATATATATTAGTCTAAAAATCAACAAGATCAATGATACCGAGAAGTAGTATTGAGTGTTCCCGGGTCGTTATGTCCCAACGAGGCTGGAATGGAAAATCGAGAGACGATTGATGATTTGTGTTTTAATGTAACAAGGAATGATTGGGAATTAAAACTGAAAGTAAATGCACATAAAATTTAAACAAAGAACATAAGCTGGAAATTGAATTAAAGCTAGCAAAGGCAAAACACTAAAAACTTTTACACTAAGGCACAAATAAGCTCTAATAAGCTTAAGACAGACAAATAAGCTAATCTAAATCTAAATAAGCAAATTAAACATGCAATTAAACTAAATTAAACAAGAGAAGCACAACAGTACTAACAACAGTACTACCAGTATTAACTACCAGTACTAACTTAGAGTTAGTACTGCTAGTTATAAGTTAGTACTGTTAGCTAAAGATTAGTACTGCTAGCCTTAACAAAACACAATTAAACAAGAAATAAGCAAATAAGCTAAAACAGAAGATTAACTACCCAAAATAAGCACTTAAGCATAAGAATAAGCAACCAGAATAGACTATAATGATAAATAAGCTAGAAAACTAAAACTGATTAACTCTTAAAATTATTTTGAAAAGACAAATAAGTTCTACTGAAAACAGTACACTAAAATAAGCTTAATCTACTTTAAAAAGCTAAAGAAATCTTAAACAAGCTGAAATAATAAGCTGATAAGCTAAGTTGAACAACCAGTACTAACAGTTAAGACTAACAGTACTAACTTGGAGTTAGTACTGCTAGTGTGAAGTTAGTACTGTCCTAAAAATGAACTAGCAGTACTAACTTGGAGTTAGTACTGCTTGTTCAAAACAGCCTTTAACATTTCCAAAAATCATTTTTATTTCAAACTTATTAAAAACAGATTATCAAATAACAAAGTAAAACACTTATAAGCAATTTTCAATCCATAATAAGCACTTAAATAAGCATGAATTAGTCTAGCAGTATAAACTTAAAACCAACAGTTGTATTAAATAAACTAGCAGTTCTGCAATAGATAAGTAAAGTAAGAAAAAGAGAGACTTACTACACCCTTGCTCAAAACAGGGTCCAACAATGAATTTACAAGCTCTAGCTTGCATAGAACAAGCTAGTTAGAGTCCATAAGCCCATCCAGAACTGGCTTATCATCCAATAAATAAGCTGTGGTGTATTGAGAGTGATTTTTGTGACTTTCTCTTAACTACTTAACTTTTTAGTTTTACTTAATGAAAACAGCTTATAAATAAACTGTGGTGATAGCTTTTTGAACACAGAACAATATGATTAAGAAACTTAACACTGGTATTATAAAGTGACTTTAAAAACTCAAACTTGCATTAAAACTTGAAAGTGTTACAAGCTGAAAGTAAAAACTGTAAATAACTGAAAATAAGCTAAGTTGAAATTAAATATTAAAGACTAGGTAGATACATAGATGCCTCAAAGGCTTACAAGAAGCTCTATATATAGCCGAAGTATATGACTTGCATCTTGTGCTTCTTTGGAGAGATAAAACCAAGTGTGCTAGTTGTGTGAGGAGAATCTAGAGCAAATCCCAGCCTTTGATTTCTTTTGAGCTTCTTTGGAGACAATCTCAGCCATCGAAGTGCTTTGGGAATGGAGAGGGATTGCCAACATGGACTTTATAAAGCTGGGGGGGAAAGTAGGGTGGATGAAATGATTTGGTAGGATGTTGAGTGATTTTGCAGGAGAAGTATGGGAGCAAAAAACAGGGTGCTGGCTGGTTTTGGTATTGGCGGGAAGAGGTTTATACAAGTTGGGCTGTGACAGAGGGGGGGTTGAAGATGATTAAGGGGATGTTTGGCTTTTGTACAAGAAAAGCCCTTCCACATCTTTCTTCTTTTCATTCTCTTTTTCCCCTTTTCTTTCTTTTATAAATGAAGTTTCCCAAATTGGCATAATCAGTCCCTGTGGTTTATATAATAATATAACTTAGGGGTTTGGCATTTTTGACCCCTCAAGTTATATTTTTCTTTGCTTTTTTTTTTCTTCTCGGAGTTGACTTGACTTTGATTGGGCTTCGTCTTCACACACTTTTCCATCCCGTGTCTGGTTTTGTCGCTTTTTGCTTGGTTTTTCGTCTTTTTGTGAGATATCCGTTTCCTGCACAATACAAATGCAAACATACAAATATTTGGCAGTTTTTGTCTGTTTTTGGTCATTTAAGCTCGTTTTTAGAGGTAAAAGATATGTGTAATTAAGCACTTATCAATCCCTTTTTGCTGTCAAATTGATGATATGACGTGGTAACGAGATCGAGATGTTTACGAAAGATTTCAATTAGGTCCAAAGACTAAAGGCCATGATATCTGACTTTTCGGATTACGTCTTTGAAACGAGTCCATAAATCGTAAAGAGATTCATTTTGATGTTGTTGGAACACTAAGAGTTGATTACGAAAGAATACAGACAAATCCTACTATGCTAGAAATTAACCATACCTATTCGTATACATTTACAAATTTATAAATGTAACGAAAAAAAGGCACAAAGAAAAAGATAGACTACAAGAAAGCTAATATGCGGAAATTAAGGTCTCACTTGAAAGGATTCAAGCAAGTAGAACTAAGTTAAACAATGATCAAAACCTAACTATTCCCCATGTAGCGGCGCCAAAAACTTGATGCGGTCGTCGTAGGACTTCAACAAGAAGTTTTACAACTCCCTAGGCAGAGCACCTACCTGTTATAGTAGTAGTATAGGCAAGACTCGGGGGTTGTTATTGTTCTCTAGGGGAATAGGTTGGAAAGACTGATCAACGGTCTATCCTAATTCTAGGGTTGAGAGAAGAAAATTTTTGTATTTTATATTTATAGGAAAGCAAGGTAAATCAATAGTTTTGAGAGTGTTATTTGATAAACTAATAACTAAACTAATATCTAATCTAATCTACGGGTGATAACTTTATGATAATTAAATGTATTTACTTAATCATGCATTACTTATCAGATTGATTCTCCTAATCTTGTTTCCTTGTCACACTTGAGATGTAATGTGTAAGTATTTCCTAGGTTATGAACGAATTACACAAAAAAAATAAAAAAAAAAAAAAAAAAAAAAAAAAAAGAAAAAAAAAAAATAAAAAAAAAAAAAAAAAATATAAAGAATAATATAAAAAAAAAAAAAAAAAAAATAAAATAAAAAAAAAAAAAAAAATAAAAAAAAAAAAATTAAAAATAAAAAAAATATAAAAAAAAATAAAAAAAAAAAAAAAAAAAAAAGAAAAAAAAATAAAAAAAAAAAAAAAAACAAAAAAAAAAAAAAAAAAAAAAAAAAAAAGAAAATAAAATAAAAAAAAAAAAATAAAAAAAAAAAAGAAAAAAAAAAGAAATAAAAAAAAAAAAAAAAAAAAAAAAAAGAACAAATATCTGTCGTCTATTTAATATTCTGTTAAAGCAAAGCACAAGTTATGTAGTATGAAGACTATTACAAGGCCCCTAAGAGTATATTGAATGCATGTGAAATACATTAAGAGGGATCAACCATATATAGGTCAAGGTAGTATGACACTGTTACCCGATGGTATCCTTTCTACGCACTCGCGTTTCCCTAGATGTGTCAACAGCGATACAAACAAAAGCTAGTTTTCTAAGGCCTAACACGCACATTCATCAACAAGAAGCAACAGTAAAAGGATCTACAATCTGACTTTCATGCAATCATAAGCAAATACAAAGGAGGGTTTAGCCTCACATGTTATAAAGGAAGCAAGAAGATAAATCAATCACACAACACATAGACATATTGAATGATTAATGATAAATAACCTTACTTTAATTAAAACATGGATTCAAGGTAGTACAATAGGGGTTTGAAGCCCTAAATACTACATATGAAGCTGCTACAATGACTAGGGTTCGTCTCCCTAAGTTGAACAAAGTTATCCCTAAAAGTTACACACTAAAACCCTAAAAACGGCCTTATATTTATAGAGATATCGACGTGACGACGTCACTTTATGCTCTTAACGCCGTCGCTACGTGGATGATTCTAGATCCTCTTTAAGTCGGTGATGTGTTTCAAAAGCTTTAAATTTATAATGACTGAAAATACTAATTTTTATTATCGGGAAACACACGGGTAAAAGTATAAACCATGTATGTAGTATAATCTTTTTAGGTAAGATTGGCCGTCCATAAGGATTTGAGTAGTGGTATTTGTTTAATTACACATACCTTTTTTCTATAAAAACGGACTTAAAAAATCAAAAACATACCAAAAATACATTGTATTTGTGTGTTTTGCATTTATATTGTGCAAGAAACGGATATCAACAAAAAGGACAAAAACGAAGCCAAAACGGACAAAATCGAGCACGGAATGGAAAAGCGATAAAAAGTCAAAGTCAAAGTCAACCAAGTCAAAGTCAAAAGTCAAAGACAAAGCCGCCGTCGAAGAAATGTTAAATGGGCCAACCCGTACCCATCTAATGGGCCGGGTCAGCCCATTAAAACATTATGAAGACCAATTAAATCCAAAACCCTTAAACCGGCCCAACATTAAGCCCAATACACATAACACCAGTTAGCCCATAACCCTTTTAAACTGTTTTGCACAGTTAGTCCCTAAATTAATTACACCGTTAGTCCCTGATCCTAACGACCGTTAACCTTTTATAACATAAGTCAACACAGGGTCAAAATTCGTTTTACTGTATATCTCCTAAATCCACTTTCCCGCCATTGACCCAAAGCCTCAAAACATCACTGTTGCCCATCTTTTTCACTATCCCTTCACCCTAGTGAACCCCACATCTTCCCCATACCACAAACAACCAAATCTCACCTTGGCGATCTAAAGAATTCTCATTGGTTGATGAACAAGACAAGGATTCAATGGCTATGATTGCATCACTTGGAGAACAAGAAAGGTTGATGGCTGAGATGATGATTTTGAAGTCCTCATAGAACTAAAACAAGAAACACACCCTACACCTTAGTTTTTATATAAATAGTTTAGGCTTTCATTGTAAAAGATAGTTAGTTTTAGGTTTCAATTTTTATGCTTTATTTTACAACTTATTTACTGCTTATTGTAATTTTCTTTTGAAGACTTGTAACCTTTTTCAAGTATTAATGAAATTTAGATTTTTATTAAACTTTGTCTTAATATTTATGTTTTAATCTTCTTATTATGCAATGTGTTTTCCTTTAAAGCAAACTCAATAAGCTCTTATAATCAAATGTTTCTCAGATAAACTTTTTCATAAGTTTTTTGTTTTCCTATTCATAAATTCACCCAAAAAGGGTACCTTAGCTTATTTAGATGATGAGCCAAAAAGGGAAGGCTCATGGACCCCACCAGCTTATCTTTGATAAGCTGGAGCTCTTGTTGATTAAGCTCCTTAAGAGCATTTCTAGCCTTGTTTAAGCAAAGGCATTAGTAAGTTCACTTTTTCATTTTTAAGCTTATTTTTTGTTGCATATTGTATTGCTTATTCTTTAGCTTATTTCTGCTTATTATCTGTTTAGAATAGCTTATTATCACTTGTCATAGTTATTTAATGCTTATTGTGCTTAGTTGATAGTTTAAATTTCATTTGATTGAAAACTGTCCTAAATTAGTCAAAGTAGCTTAGTTAGCTTAACTTATTAATAATAGCTTATTCCTTAGAAATATTTGCTTATTTGTCTGATGAATCAATAAGGCTAGAAACTTTTTCACCTTTTGAAGCTTAGTTAAGCCTATTTTAAGCTTTAAATTAGAGTTTGAGATTTTAAAGGGGTGTTTGGCATAATATACAAAATGGGTCAAAATGAGTCAAGATGGGTATAAACATGTTTTAGGCCTTTAAGTCAGTTTCAATAAGCTTTATCTAGGCCTAAAAGTTAATTTCCATTAGAAGTTTTTGTTTAAAACTCAAATTTTAAGTTCAATTTAACCATGATTTGAATTTGTGGATTTCCATTTCATATTTTAGCTTATATGATTGGATTTTGATTAAGTGCTTGTAGATGTTGTTTTCATGCTCATTTTTGGTTAAAATGCAGTAGATTATAGTTAGCTTTAGTGTGCAATTGTCCTTTTTGTTTTAGTCAAAAATATGTCAGGTTGGGGGGGTTTTTCTTAAGTCTCAAAAAGTCCCTTTTTCAATCTCAGTTTTAGGTTAGTTAATGTTAGCTTTAGGTTCTGAAAATCATAACATAAGCTCTTTAGATATAGTAGGTAAACTGTTTTAGCTTATTTCATAATTTAGTCTTCATTTACATAGCTTAATATAGGGCTGCAATAAGCCTTTTGTCTTTGCAAAAACTTAAAAACTCAGCAACTATTAAGTATGATCAGCTTTTTCATCAAGCATTTTCATGGCTTATTTGTGTTTCAAAATACTTTTTCATTGATGATTTTAGAAGATTATTGTATAAGCTTTTTAGTTATATAAGCCTTTAAGCCATAAGGATCCATTAAGAAGCTTCAAAATAAGCTCAAAAAGTGTCTTTTAGGCTGTTTGGTACACAATTAGCAAATTTAAGCTTCATTTGCAATTCTGAGCTTAAAAAAAAAAGCTTATTAGAGATTACTTATTTTGTGTTTAGTACTGCTTATTAGGTTAGACTTAGGCCCTTCTAGCTAATATAACTTAGGATAGAGCTTATTTAAGTTTATTAGTCTATTTAGTTTAAATTTTTTAGTATAAAAGCCTTTAAGTGATTCTGTCCTTAAGCTTAGTTTAGCTTATTTTTCTTTGCTTAATTTTGTTCACAAGTGCTTATTATGTCTAGGGCTTTACTTGTTTTAGCTCATTTGTCTATGTTGTTGCTTATTTGAATCTTAAAATGCTTAACAATTTAGCTCTAATGACTTAGTGTTAAAAAAAGTGTTCACTGTCTCTTTATTTCAGTTTATTTACCAGCTTATTTTTAAGATTTGAAAAAAAGTTGCTTTTTTAAAGTTTGTTATTGTAGCTTATTTTATAAGTTTTTAAAAAGAAAAATTAAAAAAAAGTTTGTTAAAAAGGAGATTCCACAAGGGTCGAACCTGTGACCTCTCCCTTTGCACACACACATCCCAAACAACACACATACTAACCGTTAGCACCACTAGGGCCATCTTGCTATTGTTTGCACAATAAAAAATCTTTATCACCTTTTTCCTTTTTATCCTTTCAGCCCTTTATTGCTTATTTCCAGCTTATTAATAAGCTGTTTTTCAAAACTCTTATTTTTATTGCATTCTATATAGCTTAAAGTATTTTCCTGCATTTTTTCAGAATTTTCCAAATTCGTTTAGTATTTTTTATTAATTTTTTAGATTAAATCCGTTTTTAATTCATAACAAAAAAAATCAAAATCAAAAAAATATAATTCTTTTTTTTTTAATTTTCTTTTATCATTTAGGACTTAGGAAAATTAAAATTGCTTTTGTAGGGTTAAAATTTTAGAATTTGTTTTTTTAAGAACGGGATTGGGTCCCGTTATCGTTTTTCTTTGTTTTTCCACTTTAAATGCTTTCTTTTTTTAGTTTGCTTTACTTGTCTTTGCATTTTGTTTGTAGAATAGAAAACCAATCCAATTTGTGATTATTCAAGCATTATTCCCCAAACCGATACTTGACGCCTCGACGGGAAACGACCCGAGAAGGTCGTTTAGGGTTTTTGCTTTGGAAAACACAAAATCCGTTTTTAAAACCTTCACGAATTCTTATCATAGATATTTTTCCTTACATATATAATTATATTATATATTATATTTATATATATAGTAAAGAAATAACGATCAAGTAGCATTCAAATAATCAGAAGAAAAATAGACTTTAATAATTTTGTAAATAACTTTTTACTAGTGATAATAAAGATGACTACTCGGATAGTTGAAAATAATTCATAAGTGTTAGAAATGATTAAGACCTTGAAAATGGAACCTTAGTTTATAAAAAGGATTTCTCATCAGAAAATGTTTTTACAAATTAACTTGACTAACTCAAGACTTATATTTAGTTGACTAAACCAAATGTGTCACTCAAATAGTCCAGTAACTTAAATATCAAAGCTTATTTTGTTTATCAGTTTACGAAAGTGGATTTCTCGACACAGACGATAAAGATCATAGACAAATATTTAAAACCATATAGATCATAACGGGTCTTTCGACCTATACCGATATGATTATATAATCTAAGTTGATAAGCAAACTGATAAGATAGGATATAACATGATTGCAACATAAGCTTGAGATTAAAGAGATCATGATCATACCAATCACTTATTCATTATCATAACATCACCGATAGTGTCATGAGAAAATTAACCTTCTCCATGGCGAAGGAGTTCAAAACATAACTTGATTGAAAACAAAACTTCAATTTCTAAACTCTAGTATGATGTTCCCTTCGTCGAGTCTTGGTATTCGATCTTATTTTTCAAAGGATATGGTGTTCATGCTTGGAGAATGGTTGGAAAGTGTTTAGGACTTCATAAGGGGGATAATTGTGTGTATTAGTTGAAGAATGGATGACAGGATGAATGAAAAGGATTGAAATTCAGTCTTTATTTATACGCTGAGTGAGTGGTGAAGTGCGGCGCACAAGGTAAAATGTGCGGCGTACTTGGTGATTAAATGCTAAGGGAATTAAATGTTTATTGAAGAAGTGCGGCGTACAAAAGAATTTATGTGGTGTACTTAAGGTATTAATACAGTAGCATTTATGTCTTCATTTATTCTTCATGGTCCAGAAAGGAAAGTGTGGCACACAAAATACTTTGTATGGGCGTAACTTAAGGAGTTAATGTTGATATGACTAATCTTTTAATTCCTTGAACTTGAGGATAAGTCGCGCAAATTGGTACGTGGTGACGCAACATTATCACTTAGCTTGAAACTTTATGCTTTTTCTGTATGTTGTTTTCCCAAGTGATAAATACTCGATCTTGTTTGTATTTGAGCTTCGGATGTCCTTCAAGTGAACAGCATAATTTCATGCTAATAAGTATCGAAAGTTTCCGAGAAAAGATAAAAATTATAAACAATAACGCCATCGAAAACATGTATAATTTAGGCATTATCAAATATGATGACATCAAATAACGTCTATATTATAGCATCATTTATCCCATGTATTTAACCTATTTTGTATAATTATTGCAAAGAATTGTTACTTAATCGTTTATATTTGAGAATTGCAGTAATTATGGAGTACTTGGTGAATATTAGCAAAAGGCGCGCATTCTGGAGCTTAAATGAAGATATTTTGAAGATTACTATTCTGACTACCAATACGCCGTATCCATCAAGGAAGATACGGCGTATCCGTGCATGCACTCACCAAAGACCACAAAGGAAAGAAGATCAATACGCCGTATCCAGAAAAACTCAATACGCCGTATTCAAGATATAGTATGTGAATATTCTGGAAGATATCAAGCGTGGTCCCTACTCCAAGAAACTCCAATACGCCGTATCCAATCCCTTGGATACGCCGTATCGAACCGACTTCCAGACCCTATAAATACAAAACTCAAAAACGAGTTTTAAGTGTGCTAAATCATATTCTCGATACCTAAACCACAAAAGTCGATTTAGAAGATAAAAAGAGAAGAAGAGGTCTTGCAACGCATTCTAATCCATAGAAGACAATGTGTAATTTCTTATACTTTTGTAATCAGTTAGTTTTTGGTATCATTCGTTAACTCGGTTAGTTTACCTTGGCTAAAACAATTACTCTTGATTAGTTATGTTGTTATGAAGTCTAATACCTTCGGGAATAGCCATTATTATGAAGATTACTGAATGTTTGGTTTTTGTTATTCTCGATTACTTTAATATATCATGTATGCTTGTTTATGTTTATCAAATTATATACATTGTATACGTGATTTTGTATGCGACCTGATTATTCAACTAAATCAAGTGATCCGGACCATGTTAATCTAGATTGCCGGATAGCTCTCCCATATAGTGATTTATACATCTGAGAATCGAAGGATCACAAATTTTGTCCTACTAAAATCCATGCTAAGATACACTTCTGGCTTAACTAGTTAATGAAAATTGCCTTTGGTTTATTAAACATGTTGACTAGTAGGTGAATCTAGATAATTCAACAAGTAATGTTCTGATTCCATTGGATAGTTGGATAAGTGGACTACTAGTTATAAATTTCCATTAAGCAGTAAGTGGGTAAAGTCTCTATGAGCTAGGGTTTAATAAGATCACCATTGCTTTAATCCCTAAGATTATATTATAAATCAAGTAATAAGGATGGCTTTATGCGAAGCTTTAAATTGTGACATAATTAATGTGTCTAGGTCTTAGGATGAAGTCCCGTCTAAGTCTAAGAATGATATGCCTCTTCGAGATAAGTAATCATTGCACTAAATAAACAAACCAACTTGATGTGTCATTGTGTAGATGTTATTTATGTATCAAGTTTTACTATTTATTTTATGCCGAATATATAACAACCCAAGAATTTTCATTAAATACAAAACCTATTTTTCTATTATCACAATTGTACGGGGAAATTTTTTGCTTTATTACATTACTTGCATTGTCAATATCTCAATATATAATGTAATTTGCATAACTAAAGTAGACGAGCTCACGCAACCTATCTATGGCAATCCTGTCTTCATATATGTCAAGCAAACATCATAACATGTCAAGTCAATATCATCATATCCTTATTACAAAGTACATTATTCCTATAATGTACCATTCGCAACGTTATATCTAAACGGGCTTTAAACCGTTATCGTATACCTCTAAACCCTAATTCCATGAAAGGGGTAAAATCTAAGTGAATGTCCAACTAATAAAGCCTATAACATTTACTATAACAATCATTTGAAATATAAACTCCCTCCAAGTCAAGTACAAGTTTTCAAAGCACAATGTACAAGTCATTAAGCATGACATCTAAAATAGCCGTTTTACCTCCGTTTTCATTCTAATTTCTTCACCATCACTTGTGTACAAGCTACTACACTCAATATACAATGTGTAAACCCTAATTATTCTATTCATAAACTTTCATACACATTTTTACTCTTAAAACCCTAATTCAAAAGTCAGAAACCCTAACCCGAGCTAAATACTACACTGTAACCCGTTTCTTGATTATAAACCCAAACCAACACTCAAATAAGTTGTAATAACTTATTTTAAAATCATGTCAATCCTATTACATCATTATTTCATAATTACTTCATTATCTTATTTCAATTGTATGTAAAATGAATCCGAGAAACCCTAAATGAGCCCTAAATGATCATTCAACCCGTTTTCTTGTTTTTAACCAATTCATTCTCAAGTAAGCAACCAAGAGTCATTTTAAACTCATAAAATGAGTTTACAAACCATTATCCATCATTATCCATCATTACTTTAACAATTTACAAGAATTACAAAGCTAGAAAACCCTAAAAGCCTTATACGAGCCCTAATTCCAACCCACGACTATTTCTTTCAATTTTAACCCATTATAACATAAACCATCACTCAATTATCATTATAAACCTCAATATATACCTAGTATCAATAATTTATCAATCATTGGTCCAATGTACACGAATTATAAGCAAAGAAAGTCAAGAAAACCCTAAACCATACCAAATGGAACCCGCGACCTCATTTCTTCATTTTTAACCCATTTTAACCCAAACCACTTGCTAAATTTTGTTAATACTTCTTATTACAAACCATGAGAACATGGTTTAAACATTACTTAATCAATGCATTCGAAATATTGGCCAAAAACTTGAATACGAGCCCTAGAACTCCAAATCAAACCCGCGGGTGGTTTTTACTTGTTTCAACCCATTTAAAACCTAACCCATGTACAAGCACCTCCATTACCAGCCCCTAGACCCTCCTAAGCAGCTTACCCACCTGCTACAACATTTCTTTGGTCCAAATTAAAGCCACATCTCCCCTTTTGTGCCTATGGCAGCCGCGGCATCCACATGGTCTCACCACCATGTTCTAGGTAAATTATAGCCTATCCAACACATCACATAGCTCCTACTAATCACCCTCTATGTTACCCATGTGTCCTAGATCAGCTTGATAAGAAATTTTGGCCTCTAAGGGTCCTTTACCTATAAATAGAACCCATAACCCTTCATTCATTCTCATCCCCCACTTCTTCTTTCTATAACCCAATTGAGCAAACATTATCTGCTCCATATGATCCTAGGATCATCTAAGAAGATCAAGCAAGCAAACAAATTCAGATAGGAAGCGAAAGAAACCAAGAAATGAAGCCCGGGAGTCGTTTTTCTTAGGATAACGGAACTAACAGTCTTGATTTCTGAATACGTTTCCAAGTATTAGCTAAGACTAGGTTATATAAGCTTATATTTTGTATTCTACTTTATAATGTATTATGATCATGCTAAATCTTTAATAATAAAGCTTTAATCTCAAAAACATATGTGTTATACCTTTTTGATCTAAAACCGTACACCCGAAACCCTAATTTCATGTTTTTGCTTAATCTATAAGCTAAGCTTGTAAACTATTATTATATTTATCCATTAAGCTTATAACTAACATTAAAAATAGTGATTTGACTAAGTCTTTGGGAAAGAAATTTATCTTTAACCGGCGTTTTCATTTTAAAACCTATTTGACATCCCGTTTTTAGTTCCTAGCTTTAACGAATCGTTAATTAAAACCTTGCGTTGTGTTAAATCTTCTTATTTTGTTTTATTATTATCTTATAATGTCTATTGAATGTTAAGTATTGCTGGCAATTTGGGACATGTTTTGTATTATAATCCGGGCAAGGGTTATATATGTTTTTTTCAGCAAATATATAACTAAATGGACCTAAAAGTGTCATTTTATTAAAGTTATAACTACAAGGGTCTTTTATGTTACTTTTTAATAGTACAAGGTTTATTGGTATTCTTTTTAAAACTTGAGGGACCAAAATTCGTAAAAGTGGCAAAATCCCAAGGGTATATTCGGCCACTTTTCAAAATCAAGGGTCTAATTTGTAACATTTTTGAAAAGTATAAAAACACATTCAAAAATTACAACATAACTTTAATTAACGCTGACAGGTCTTATCATTTCCAGATATGAATAAAAGCTTTATAACTGCTTATTTATAACTATTATATAATTGAATATCGATGTGCTTCAAAAATCATTGTCACGGATTATATCATACCACATACTGGGAGCTTCATATTAGGAATTTCATATTGGTTTATGTTCTGACTGAGTTGTTGGTTTACGATTTAATGTGTCCTAGCTCCTCAAACGTTTTACTGGAATGACTTCATGATTTATGATGGCCGAACGGTGCTATTGATAATTTTAATATCAAAACGACATCGTTGTAAAATCTTACATATACAATCAAACGAAGACTTGTCATAATATTACCCAAGGTTGCAAATGACGAAGCCGTTGTTACTTTATCTTTATATACTTTGTCATCAATTTCCCTTATAAGTATTCAGGTGAGTGCATAGCCTCGCATTTCTATATTTTTTATAAACACGCTGGTGGGGTTACAGCTATAATATCGAATGCAATTATTTTAGGTATGCTATTTCAATTTACTATTGCCCTATGTAACTGCTTTGACTTTAAGTCCCCATAATCTTGATACCGTTAATTATCTTCGTTAGTAAGTAGATTTGATGTGATATAGATCTATTTGGGTCGGACTCACGTTGTGTACCCAGTTAGTGTCACCAATTGGACACTTATTAGAAATCAGCGGGGTATTTTGCAAAGACCGCAGGGCTATAATCGTATCACCATACCTAGGCTTCTGATTCATGAGCTAATGGCAATAATAAATATGTTTTTCAATACTGGGTGTATATCAACGTAACCCAAATATCGCATTTGCATTCAAATTATATTACTTAACCTATGGCTGCTCACTAAACCTTGTGTTGATCTTTTTTGCATGGTTTTATACTCAGGTAACTAATGGCACAGATGTGGCCATGAGGACAGAAAATGGAAACACGTTATCATTCAAACTTTATTGTATAAATTTTGGGAACCTCTTGTTTGTAAAAACTCTGAAAAAATAAAGAATGATAACTTATTTCAAAAAACGACTCTTTTTTTATTACGTTTTCTATGATTAGGTCTGTTGTTACCTTGAAGTTAATACCCAGATTAGCTTCCGCTGCTATATGTAAAAATGGGGGTGTTACAAATTTGGTATCAAGAGCCAACGTTTATAGACGAACAGGTTATAAACTTAACTATAATACTTTTCTTTTCCATCCAAAGAAAGTCTACGTGCCGCTTCTCTCCCGGATTGGTATGTAATAGTACATAACTATTATATTTACTAAATAAATAACTTATGTTATTTACTGCTGGGTTGTTAAGCAGAACGATTGTCTTTCACCAGGAACCATCTACTGCAATTTTGGAGGATTCTTTCTGTCCAATTTCCCAAAACTATGTTCCCCCAGCTTCTCTGGATTTATTCCGACTCTCTAGGGAAACTTACTCTGTGATTCCTATTCATTGGAAAATTGTCCCGCTAGCTTAACCGACCCTTCGTTATTCCGATGATCATTACATGAATGATTTTACAGCTTTCTATTACTGAAATTCACCAATCCAGCCTTCCAATTTTCATACTCTTAAAACTCAAAGAATTTCTTCTTCTTGAGGGACTTCTTTCACCAACAAAATCATCTTCTTCTACCCCGTTCCAACCTCAAACTTTTGAGATTGGCGAAACCTCTCCGAAAATCAAACTATCGAGTGACATGAGGAGCAAATCTAGCATCATGAGGAACAAATCGAAGAAATTATGAATTACTTAGGAGAACTCTCTCTCGATCATATTGTGCATATAGAAGATAAAGTTGAAGGTCTCGAAAAAGGATGAGTAGTCATCCAACAAGATTTTCATTTTGGAAGCTGAACTTCAACAAGCTCGTGCCCAAATTACCAAACTCTAGAGGAAACAAATGGGAAGTAACCATAAGATTTCTCTAGCCCGCTTCAGGATTACTAAACTAGGAGACATTATCAACGACATGCATATTCGTCACCAAGCGGATATAGAAAATCTCCAAGACTCCATCAACGAACTCAAGAACCGTATGGAATGATCATCCAACTACTAGCTTAGATTCCAGTATTAGCTTTTAACCTAGCCACGGGATGTGTGGTATAAATAAAAACACTTGTCAAATCTTGACTATGTATAGTACTAAGGCAAGTTGTTCTTAATACAAAGGCAATCCCGTTATATACCTTGTTGTTTCATAATACCGATCCATTTATCATCACCATTCATCATCATCATTCATCATCATCATTCATTATCATCATATGCATCATTTTCATCTTCATCACCCTCATAGCAATGCTTATTCTTAAACTTTAAGCATTTTAAAGAAAAATAAGCATTACTCTTTAAACAATTTTAGACTTGTGATATCATTCTTACTACGTGTTGTCTTTTGTTGATAGAATGCCTCCCAAAAAGACATCAACAACTGAAGCACTGGCCATGACTCAATATGCCATTAGAAAACTAGTTGCTGACAGTGTCATTGCGGCCCTAGAAGCACAAGCTGCAACAATGGCAAATGCTAGTAATCCTAACAGGAACACTGGTCCTACTGGAACTCCTGTAGTAAAAATGGGAAACTATAAAGAGTTCATCAGCTGTTAACCTTTCTACTTAAATGGTACGGAAGGAGCAGTTGGCCTTATCCGCTGGTTTGAACGAACCGAATTAGTATTCTCTCGTAGCAGATGTGCTGAAGAAAACAAAATAACATTTGCTACTGGTACTCTGACTGACGATGCCTTGTCCTGGTGGAATGCATATGCCCAGCCTATGGGAGTAGAGCAAGCCAATCGAATCACCTGGACTGAGTTAAAAAGGCTTCCGACGAACAAGTATTGTCCCCGGACTGAAATCAGAAAAATGGAAGAAGAACTTTACAATCTGACTGTAAAGGGAAATGATCTTAAACCTTATGTTAGAAGATTCCAAGAATTAACAATCCTATGCCCGAACATGGTGCCAAACACTGAGAAACTCTTGGAAGCTTTCATCGGGGGACTACCTCGAAGCATTGAAGGAAATGCTACTGCCTCTAAACCTCAAACTTTGGAGGAAGCCATTAACATAGCCCAAAGGCTAATGGATCATGTAACCAAGCATACTATAATGCAAGTATCAAGTGACAACAAACGAAAGTTTGACGATAGAAGAACTTTCAACAACAACTACCGTAACACCAACAATCGCTACAACAATCACCAACTACAACAAAACCGAAGGCAAGAAGCTGTTAGAGCTTATGCTGTTACTCCATCTGGAAACAATAGGTATGCCGGAGACCTCCCATTATGAAAGAGGTGCAATCTCCATCACATCGGACCTTGTACTGGTAAGTGTAATATTTGCAACAAGGTGGGGCATTTGACCAAGAACTACCAAAATAAGAAGCCAGCCACTAGAAGTAATCAACTACCAGTGATAGTTATTTGTCATGCCTGTGCCATTATGCAGATAAGCTAATCTCCTACACACCACGGGACCTTGTATACTGGAAAGATGTAATATTTGCAACAAGGTATGCCATTTGACTAAGAACTGCCGAAACAAGAAGCCAGCCACTGGAAGTAATCAACTACCAGTGACAATTGTATGTCATGCCTATAGAGAAAAAGGGCATTATACAAATCAGTGCCGAAAGACCAACATCAATGCCTAGGGAAGAGCCTACATGTTAAGAGATAAAAATGCTCATCAAGACCCGAACGTGGTTACGGGTACGTTTCTTCTAAATTAGCATTTAGCCAAAGTATTGTTTGAATCTGGAGCTCATATAAGCTTTATATTTATTATATCTTTCCTCTAAGCTAAAATATTCCATCTATTACAATAGATACCTTTATGATATCGAAATGGTGACGGAAACTTAGTAAGCACAAACAAACACGTTATCAAAGTTCTGCAATTTTAACTTGTTAATCAACCTTTCGAATCGATCTCATGCCATAAAACTCGTAGTGTCGACGTTGACCATTGTATGGACTGGTTGTCCAAGTAATCATGCCAAAATTCATTATTGACGAAGAAAGTCTTTCACATTCCTATCAACGGTGAAACTCTAATCATTCGAGGTGATCAAAGTAAAACTCGATTAAATCTTATATCCTGTATAAAAACCGAAAGGTATATCTCCCGAGGTTGTCAAGTTTTCATGATTCAAGTAATGGAAAAGAAATCAGACGAGAAAAGACTAGAAGATATCCCTGTAGTCAAAGAATTTTCAGATTTTTTTCCTGAAGATCTACCTGGTCATCATCCTGTTTGCCAAGTAGAGATCCAAATCGACTTAATAGCCTGAGCAGCGCCTGTAGCCCTAACACCTTATAGATTGGCTCCTTTAGAAATTCAGGAGTTGTCTAACCAACTTCAGGAACTAGCTGACCGAGGTTTCATTCGACCAAGTACATCGCCTTAGGGAGCTACCTGTCTTATTGTTTAAAAAAAAAATAAGGGTCTATTAAGAATTGCATCGATTACCGAGAATTCACTAAACCTTACCGTAAAGAATCGTTACCCATAACCCCAGTAATGATAATTATTTGAACAAACTTCAGGTTCAAAGCGTTTACATCAAAAAGCAACTTAAGATCAGGCTATCAATAACTAAGAGGAAAGAGACAAAGAATTTCCTAAGACTGCTTTCCAAACAAGATTACGGGGACATTATGAATGTATAGGTCATGGCATTGGTTTAATAACGCGACCTGCTGTATTCATTGATCCAGAACCGTGTCCTGTAAAACCATATTTGGATAAATTCCGTAATAGTATTTTTTATCGATGAAAAATCTTATCTACACCCTCGTAACAAAGAGATCAACGCAAATCATCTAAGAATAATCTTAGAATTACTCCGAAATGAAAAATTGTATGCCAAGTTTTGTAAATGTGATTTCTAGATTCGTATCGTGCAATTTCTTAGACATCTCATTGATAGTCAAGGCTTCATGTTGATTCCTGCCAAGATTGAAACTGTTAATAACTGACAACTACCCACTATACCCATAGAAGTGCGTCAATTCTTAGGACTCGCCGGCTATTAACTAAGATTTTTCAAGATTTTTCAAAAATTGCAAAGCCTTTGACAAATAACTCAGAAAAACAAGAATAAATCTGGGGCGAAGAACAAGATCAAGCTTTCAACTCCTTAAACAAAAACTCTATGAAACCAATTCTTAGCATTACCAGAAGAAATGAGCAGAACTTTTGTCGTTTACACTAGGATGCTTCACTTCAAGATCCTAATGAGTGTATAATGGCAAAAGAGAAAGTCATTGCATATGCATCTTAAACAACTTAAACCTCACGAAGAATACTATACCACTCATGATCTTAAATTAGGAGCAGTAGTATTTGCTCTTAAATTCTGGAGACACTATCTATATGGTACAAAGTGTATAGTTTTCACTGATCACAAAAGCCTTTAACACATTCTTTGTCAAAAAGAATTAAATATGAGGCAACGCCATGGTTTGAATACTCGCAGATTATGATTGTAGATTAGCTATCATCCCAGGAAAGGCAAATGTGTGGCAGATGCTTAAAGAAGCCAGAATAAACAATCAAACACTCTCCGAGTTAAGCATTGATCCTAACCATTCATTCCAAAATTACATCTCAAATTCTCGAAGCACAAACAAAGCCCCCAAAGAAGAAAATGTCAAAAAGCAAAAACCTACAAAGAATGGACAAATCATTTGAAATACGTCCTAATGGAACTCGTTGTATCAAAAATTGAAGTTGGTTACCACTTTTTGGCGGTTTAAGAGATTTGATCATGCATGAGTCTCATAAATTTAAATATTCTATTCACCCGGGTTCTGAAAAATGTTACACATTCAAAAGCAACTCTATTGGTTTTGTTGGGGGGGGGGGGGGCCCCCCCCCTAAAAAAAATAAACATAAAGACAATAATCACGGAATATGTTGGCAAATATTTGACATGTTCTAGAGTTAAAGCAGAATGTCAAAAACCATTCAGCTCAGGAATTCCTATGTGTAAATGAGAAAGGATAACAATGGATTTTGTTACAAAGCTACCCAAAACCTTAATCAGTACAGGACACCATTTGGTCCTATGTCGAACGCCTTAAAGTAGAACCAAACAATCCGTAACATACATTTCATACACCATTCGAGCGACCCTGAAGTATGGAAAGTTCCTTACAAGGTTACTACATCAAAGAAAAAGTCTCTTCTCGACATGCGAGCCCAATCCTCCAACATCACAATCATGACAGTCATTTCACATCCAATACAGAAATCAATATGCAAAATGCATTGGGTACTCAATTAAGACATGAGTACAGAAAATACATCCGAAACTTGAAGGACAAAGTGAAAGAACCATTCAAACACTCGAAGAAGCATGCTTCGAGCATGCGTCATAGATTTTTGGGAAAGTATGGGATAAACATTAATTACCATTGATATAATTTTTCCTATAATAAGCGACGGCTTATCATGCCAGTATCAAGGCAGCACCATCCGAAGCACTTTATGGACAAAATTGCAGAATCACCTGTTTAGGTTAGGGCCGAAGAAGTGGAGATGTAACAACTCACAGGACTAGAAATAATTCCTGAAACTACTGAAACGATCATGCAAATAGTCAACGCATTGCAAGCTGCAAGAGATCGCAAAGAAGTTACGCCAGTAAAGTGTAAAAGCCTTTAGAAAATTCAAATTGCAATCGTGTATGCTACTAAAAGTATCACCACATAAAGGTATCTTTTGATTTGAAAACGTGGAAAACTTTATCCCCGATACATTAGACACCATTTCAAAAATCTTGAATGGATTGGTCCAGTGGCAACAAACTAGAGCTTCCGAAGATCTTTTAGTAATGTCCACAATACTGTCCGTTTCCACGTAGTAATCTCAAGAAAATGCTATCCATACTCTCACATCATTTCCAATGAAAGAACTTCAACATCAACGACAAACTCAACTTTGTAGAAAACCGTGGAAATATTTATTGTGAAATCAAGCCAACAAAACGAAGTCGTATTCCTATAGTCAAGTGCGATGAAAACTAAAAGAGGACCATAATTTTACATTGAAACCGCAGATGAAATTTCGAACGCCAAATATTCCTCATCTGTTTTTAAACAACACATCAAATCCCAATAAAATCTCGGGGACAAAATATTTCTGTAAAGAATGGGGGACTATAACAATCCTCAATTTTCATCATATAAATATCCATCTATTAAGGTATGATAAAATTTACTACTATCTATTATATATGAACCACCTTTTTCAAGGAAATTTTTTGCTTTATTACATTACTTACCTTACCAATATCTCAATATGCAACTTGCATAACTAAAGTTAACGAGCTCATGCAACCTACCTATGGCAATCCTATCTACATATATGTCCACAAAAACCATCATACCATGTCCAAGGTCAATATCTTAATTATCAATTTTTACAAAGTACATAACCCATATAATGTAACCATTAGCAACGTTATATCAAGACCAAGGCTTTAAACTGTTATTCGTAAACCTCTAAAACCTAATTCCATGTCAAGTTAAATATCCCTAAACTGACCGCACAAGCACAAAAGCATATGTTACAAGTAATATACCATCTTATATGAAATACTTATCCCTCCAAAAATAAGGTACAAGTCCTTTAAAGCACAATGTACAAGTCATTAATGCACGATATTCAGAATAGCTGTTTTACCTCTATTTTCCTAAGAAACTTGTACAAACTAATAAAGTACAAGTTATAAGCAAGTCATGCACTTCATTTACATTCTATAATCATTCTCATTTCATACGATTTCATGAAATGAAACCTAGAAACCCAAACACCGAACCTAAATACAAACCATGACCCATTTCTTGGTTTTTATTCATTGTAAACCCAAACCATTACTCAAATAAGTTGTAAATACATAAATTACAACATTACAAATCACATTCCATCATCATTTCACCATTTTTACAACAATGTACACTAATTGAATCAAAGAAACCCTAATCGAACCCTAATTTCAATTCACGACCTGTTTACTCATTTTCACATCATATCAAACCCGAACCACCATCAATCTTGTGTAAAACTCTTAATAACAAGTTCTTTTGTGATCATAATACCAGCATTATTAACTAATTGTACTTGAATTTGAAGCAAGAAAACCCAAAGCAAGCCCTATGGAACCCGTAACCTCCATTTTTTTCATTTTAACCCATTTTGAAAGCTAATCTTGCAACCAAGCACCATGGTGACTCACCTACTTGCTTCCATAGTATCTTACAAGCATGTCTAACTACTTTTCTGTGGGTAAAAAGAGCACCACAACCTTCCCTTGGAGCTTATAAGCTAAGCCGCGTCCAAACACAACACCATCATCAAAAACAAATAAAACTATGCAAACAGTACCTCTAATAAGCGAAGAACTGAAAGTTGAACGATTCAAACAAACTAACAGCTCAAATATACTATCTAATTAACAGTATACTAACTAAGGAAACTGAGTTGTAAGTTTTTTCCTCCACATCACCAAGCTCCACCCTAGACCCTCCATAACACCATTATATACTCTCCAACATAGCTAACATCAGGATAAGAACAACTCACCTTCACCTTGCCTCCAAGTCCAAAATAACTATAAAAGGGCTTCCACACCCTAAATTCAAAGCACAACCAACACATCTTCTCTATAATCCACAATAAAGCAAAATCTCTGCTCAAGAATTTCCTAAGAGGTACCAAAGAACAATAATCAAAGAAATATTGAGCCTTTAAGCCCGAAGAAGAAAAAAACTAGCGTACGATGCATATCGACCCATACAACCTTTTTCCCTCCATTTTTCGATTCTCAAAGCTCAAACTCAGGTTACAGTAATCTTAATACATGCTCCACATTCATATATACTCATATGTCATGCCTGAACTCATGTTAAAGCTTTTATTTCTAAAATTTCTAGTGTTTTTTTGTTTCCTTTTGATCCATAATCCGAACCCAAAAACCCAAAAACTAATTATTAACAAAACCTACTCAAATGAATATAAATGATCAATTTGTATTAAAATATAAACTAACAAAATTGTAAAAATAACAACTATTATTATTCTTGAAGGAATTTGAAACTAAAAACATCGCGTTTTATCCGATTTAAAAGACCCCTAATATGACGCCGTTTTGATTTTTAGCTTTACTAATCGTATCTTATTAAACTTTATTACATTAAACCTCAAAATTTTAGCTTATTCTAATAGGTTATAACTTGAAAATATCTTTTGGAATGTTAAAATAAGCTTGCATGCCCATTCAGACTTGTTTTGTAAATATTATCCATGCAAGGGGTATATATTGTAACTTTCTAAAACTTATAACTAAAGGGAATAAAAATGTCATTTTATTAAAGTTATATTTATAGGGGTCTATTATGTCACTTTCCAAAATACAAGGTTTATTTTGTACATCTTTTAAAATAGAAGGACCAAACTTGTAAAATGAAAACTCCAAGTGTATATTTTGCCATTTTTATTCTTAAGGTCTAAAATTAACAATTTAAAAAAGTGTAGAAATGTGTTCAAAACCTTATAAGACATAACTTTAATTAACGCTTGGCGTGCTTATCATTTCCCGTTATTGAGCAAAACACTTAAAACCGATTATGTTATAACTATTATAAAATTCATCATCGATGTGCTTTTTAAAAATTCTGTCCCGAATCTATATCGTATCAAAATACTAGGGAGCTTCATATTAAGGGTATCATCGTAGCATACGTTCTGCACTAGATAATTGTTTACTATTTAAATGCTCTAAAGGACCTCAAACGTTTACTAAAATGACCTCTGAATTAATGATGGCCCAAACGGTGATACAATATTCATAATAATTCAATCAAAGATGATCGTCATTCTAATATAAAACATTATCAATACAAACTAATACTGGACATATTAGCTCCAGGATTGCGTGTATGAAGCCGTTACTTTCATTTCATATAACCATTGCTATCCTCAGATTTCCCTATACCGACAAGGTGAGTTCATAGCCTCGCATTTCAATCTTTAAAAGTTTTACAAACCCGCGAAGGGGATACATTCTATAAACTATGAATGCAATTATTATGTATGCTGTCCTAGATTTATTATTGCCTAAGTAACTAATTTGCCTTTAAGTCCCCTAATATCATGAACGCGTAATTACCTCTACCGAGGTGAGCGCGCATGATGTGATAGATCTATTTGGGATTGGCCTCCCCGTTTGTGAATCCCAGTTATAAACCGATTAACCAATTGGCAACAGACACCCATTATAAATAATAACAGCGGGTGTTTTTGGCAAAGGCACCCATTAGGCCTATAAACGTACACAATATATCCCGAAGGCTTCAGGATTCAGGACCTTTTGCCTTGGTCAAGGGCATTCGGTTAGAATCTGCATTAGGGTTGCTATATCAGTGTGTACCGTCCGCGAATCAGGCATGATAGGCCTAGTTATCTAGTTCTTCAGATGATTTGGGGGATTATTACAAGCACTAATGTTGACTTTGCTGAACTTATATGAGAGGAATTTGTACAAGCTATTCAGACCTTTCTCATTGACAAGGCCAATCTGGGCAGTCCTACTAAGAAGGGCAGGAAAGATAAGCCTCATGTTATTCCATTTTGTCGGTTCACTAAGTTAATCATATTTCACCTGGGAAGAATTCATAACATTCACCAGAGATCAACATCTTTGTTTCATCTTGCTGAAGAAGATCTCAAACTTAGTAATCTCAAATTCGTTCCCAAAGGCAAAGTAGATGAAGTCTTTGGAATGCCAATTCCCAACGATCTTATCTCAAACAATATCAAGTATGCACCATACTACAATGCCTATTTGGAAATGGTCACAAAGCATGATCAGAAAGTTGCAGCCGAAAAGGAAGGAAAGAAGAAATCTGCAAGTACCAAGCAACCCAAGCCAAAGCCAGCTATCGAGAAGTCAAGAAAACCAGCACCTGCACCGAAGCCGAATGTAACCAAAGAAAAACCTTCTAAGGCCTCTACTGCTAAGCCACCCAAGCCAAAGCCTGCCAAAGAAAAGTCAACCAAGGCTCCGCTACTACAAAAGGCCGGCAAGGGTAAAGTTGCAAAAGTTCGTATCGTGAAGAGTTCTCTCCAGCTGGTTGATGAACCTGATGAAGAACCAGCTCACTCTAAACCTGAACCTGAACCTGAACATCAAGGTGAATGTGAAGAATTTGATATGGAATGTGCTATTCAGATGAGTCTGGAGTCGTTTCAGGCACAGGGTCAGGCACGTGTTAGAGGTGTGGCAATTTAAGAACCCGTTACAAAGGCCATCCGACCACTCCATGTAGTAGAAGGCAAGGGTAAAGACATTGTCACTAAAGAACAAGCTGCTCAATCTCTACTAGCCCTACACACCCCAAAGAGGAGAAGCACCACAGACCAATTCATACTCCAAAGGCGGACTTCAGCTACTAAAGAGGCATCAACTAGACCCTCTGCACAACCACAGGATGATACGTCCGCAAATATTATTTATGACTCTCTGTCTCCTAC
This sequence comes from Tanacetum coccineum, assembly GCA_026074375.1. Taxonomy (NCBI): domain Eukaryota; kingdom Viridiplantae; phylum Streptophyta; class Magnoliopsida; order Asterales; family Asteraceae; genus Tanacetum; species Tanacetum coccineum. The sequence goes on along the minus strand of BQNB010039411.1, from coordinate 19,958 downwards.
AGATGCTGAAACTAGGGTTGAATCGGATAAGACAAACAGTGGAGGTGATACTGAGATACTATAGATTGCTGAAGAACTAGGAGAGGACGTGACTAATCAGGTGAATCTAGAGGAAAAGACTGCAGAACTTGATCAAGACCAGGCTGGATCAGACCCTGGTGAATCTCTTGAGTCTCGACCTCAACCAGAACAGGTACTGTAACATCCGAGAATTTTCGAATTTAGATGACGATGTCAATCTTTGACTTTTTAGGGTCTGGCTTGTATTATAATCGAACGACATAATTATAGGTCGTGGTCGAGATCGTTGCAGATTCAGTGTGATTTAATTGGATTAATTGATCGTGGTCTTTAATCAATGTGAGTTCATAACCTCGCTTTTCAATCTTTTGAATGTTTTATAACCCGCGAGGGGGATACATGCTTGTCTACAAATGCATTTACAGGATTGTTTACGAATTGGTTTACATACTTATTTGCATAGTTCGCTATGGGATACATTATTTGACTTCATTTTTGGTCACAAATGCATACTTTACATTTGAAATGATTACAGATTAGCTTAGGCTGATTGAACTGATAACAATTACATTACTGCCCGGGTGTTCTTGGAGGGGACACCGGTAACGGGAGTATATATACGCAAGTAATTGTATCACTGCCCAAATTAGGGTACATACAAGTCTACGTCACAGCGTCATGAACTGTAAATCACTTGGAGGGTGAGCGCGAATGTTATGAAATAGATCTATTCGGATGTGGATCCCTGTTCGGGTGATTAGCGATCACTTGGTAAACGAACATTATAGATCTATTCGGGATTGACAACCCCCGTTCGGGTGATTAGCTACCACCAGGTAAACGAACGTTATAACATGTCGGATCATTGTTGGGGACTACAGGGCCCCCCGACACATACATACTTGGAACATTTTGGTGACATTACATCTGTCATGCATTACTTATAAACATCTTTGGGATAAGATTGGTACTTTTGGTGACATAAAATGTGTTATGCATTCTTTATAAATCTTTGGGATAAGATTGGTACTTTTGATGACATAAAATGTGTCATGCATTCTTTATAAATCATTGGGATTTTTACATAGTACTGTGATATACAGTGGATTACATTTATATTTAAACTAATCTATGAACTCACCAACTTTAATGTTGACACTTTTAAGCATGTTTTTCTCAGGTGAATTAGATGCTTGGACTATTTGATGTGCATTGGAGTCTTTACATTCAAGCTTTTCATTGTGATGCAAATTATGGGACAAATGTATTATTAAATTCAGATTTTTTTTATTAAATCAACAAATGTTATTATTCAAACGACACCTAGAGGTCGTTCTCTTGTATCTATTGCTGTGTATTACGAAGTAACACCCCATTTGGTATTCCGCTGCGTTGTAAGTGATTTTTGGGGGTGTTACACAATAGGTATGCCGAAGACCACCCATTATGCAAGAAGTGAAATCTCCATCACATCGGACCTTGTACTGGTAAATGTAATATTTGCAACAAGGTGGGCCATTTGACCAAGAACTACCGAAACAAGAAGCCAGCCACTGGAAGTAATCAACTACCAGTGATAATTATTTGTCATGCCTGTGGAGAAAAAGGGAATTATACAAATCAGTGCCGAAAGACCAACATCAAATCCCAGGGAAGAGCCTGCATGCTAAGAGATAAGAATGCTCATCAAGACCCGAACGTGGTTACAGGTACGCTTCTTCTAAATCAGCATTTAGCCAAAGTATTGTTTGACTCTGGAGCTGATAGAAGGTTTATATCCATATCTCTTGCCTCTATGCTAAATATTCCGCCTATAGCAATAGATACCTTTTATGATATCGAAATGGCTGACGGAAACTTAGTAAGCACAAACACCGTTATCAAAAACTGCACTCTAACTTTGTTAGATCAACCTTTCGAAATCGATCTCATGCCAATTAAACTTGGTAGATTCGACGTTGTCATTGGTATGGACTGGTTGTCCAAGTATCATGCCAAAATTCTCTGTGACGAGAAAGTCGTTCACGTTCCTATCAATGATGAAACTCTAATCATTCGAGGTGATCAAAGTAAAACTCGACTAAATCTTATATCCTGTATAAAAACCGAATGGTATATATCCCTAGGTTGTCAAGTTTTCATGATCCAAGTAATAGAAAAGAAATCAGACAAGAAAAGACTACAAGATATCCCCATAGTCAAAGAATTTTCAGATGTTTTTCCTGAAGATCTACCTGGTCTTCCTCCCATTCGCCCAGTAGAGTTCCAAATTGACTTAATCCCCGGAGCAGCACCTGTAGCTCGAACACCTTATAGATTGGCTCCTTCAGAAATGCAGGAGTTATCTAACCAGCTTCAAGAACTAGCAGACCGAGGTTTTATTCGACCAAGTACATCGCCTTGGGGAGCTCCTGTCTTATTTGTTAAAAAGAAAGACGAATATTTTAGAATGGGCATCGATTACCGAGAGTTGAATAAACTTACCATAAAGAATCGTTATCCATTACCCAGGATGGATGACTTATTGGATCAACTTCAAGGTTCAAGCGTTTACTCAAAAATTGACTTAAGATCAGGCTATCATCAACTGAGAGTAAGAGACGAATATATTTCTAAGACTGCTTTCAGAACAAGATACGGACATTATGAATTTCAGGTCATGCCATTTGGTTTAACTAACGCACATGTTGTGTTCATGAATCTCATGAACTGTGTGTGTAAACCATATTTGGAGAAATTCGTAATAGTATTTATCGATGATATTCTTATCTACTCTCGTAATAAAGAAGAACACGCAAATCATCTAAGAATAATCTTAGAATTACTCCAAAAAGAGAAATTGTATGCCAAGTTCTCTAAATGTGATTTCTGGATTCGTATCGTGCAATTTCTTGGACATCTCATTGATAGTCAAGGACTTCATGTTGACCCTGCCAAGATTGAAGCTGTTAAGAACTGGACATCTCCCACTACACCCACAGAAGTGCGTCAATTCTTAGGACTCGCCGGCTATTACCGAAGATTTATCGAAGGTTTTTCAAAGATTGCAAAGCCTTTGACTAAATTAACCCAGAAAAACAAGAATTATATCTGGGGCGAAGAACAAGAATCGGCTTTCCAACTCCTTAAACAAAAACTCTGTGAAGCACCAATCTTAGCATTACCAGAAGGAAACAATGACTTTGTCGTTTATTGTGATGCATCTCTTCAAGGTTTAGGAGCTGTATTAATGCAAAGAGAAAAAGTCATTGCATATGCATCTCGACAACTCAAACCTCACGAAGAAAACTATACCACTCATGATCTTGAATTAGGAGCAGTGGTATTTGCTCTTAAAATCTAGAGACACTATCTATACGGTACAAAGTGTACAGTTTTCACTGATCACAAAAGCCTTCAACACATTCTTCGTCAAAAAAGAATTGAATATAAGGCAACGCCGATGGTTAGAATTACTCGCAGATTATGATTGTGAGATTTGCTATCATCCTGGAAAGGCAAATGTTATGGCAGATGCTGTAAGCCGGAACAAACAAATCAAACCACTATGAGTTAGAGCATTAATCATAACCGTTCATCCAAAATTACCATCCCAAATTCTCGAAGCTCAAAATAAAACCCTCAAGGAAGAAAATGTCAAAAACGAAAACCTATGAGGAATGGACAAATCATTTGAAATACGTCCTGACGGAACTCATTGTATCAAAAATCAAAGTTGGTTACCACTTTTTGGCGGTTTAAGAGACTTGATCATACATGAGTCTCATAAATCGAAATATTCTATTCACCCAAGTTCTGATAAAATGTACCACGATCTAAAGAAACTCTATTGGTGGCCTAACATAAAGGCAATCATCACGGAATATGTTGGCAAATGTTTGACATGTTCTAGAGTTAAAGCAGAATGTCAAAAGCCATCCGGCTTACTAGTACAACCAGAAATTCCTATGTGGAAATGGGAAAGGATAACAATGGATTTTGTTACAAAGCTACCCAAAACCTCAATCGGACATGACACCATTTGGGTCATTGTCGATCGCCTTACCAAATCAGCACATTTCATACCCACTCGAGCGACTGATAGTATGGAAACTCTTACAAGGTTATACATCAAAGAAATAGTCTCTCGACATGGCGTGCCAATCTCCATCATCTCGGATCGTGACAGTCATTTCACATCCAGATTCTGGCAATCATTGCAAAATGCTTTAGGTACTCAATTAGACATGAGTACAACATATCATCCTGAAACCGATAGATAAAGTGAAAGAACCATCCAAACACTCGAAGACATGCTTCGAGCCTATGTCATAGATTTCGTGAAAGGATGGGATAAACACTTACCATTGATAGAATTTTCTTACAATAACAGTTATCATGCCAGTATCAATGCAGCACCATTCAAAGCACTTTATGGTCGAAAGTGCAGATCACCAGTTAGCTGGACCGAAGTTGGAGATGTTCAACTCACGGGACCAGAAATAATTCATGAAACTACTAAAAAGATCGTGCAAATTCGTCAACGCTTGCAAGCTGCAAGAGATCGACAAAGAAGTTAGGCCAATGTAAGGCAAAAGCCTTTAGAATTTCAAATTACGATCGTGTTATGTTAAAAGTATCACCTCATAAAGGTATCTTTTGATCTGGAATATGAGGAAAGCTTAATCCTCGATACATTGGACCATTCAAAATCCATGAACGGATTGGTCCAGTGGCATACAAACTAGAGCTTCCTGAAGAGCTTAGTAATGTCCACAATTGTAACACCCCCAAAAATATACAACGCAGCGGAATACCACATGGGGTGCTACTTCATAATACACAGCGCTAGATACAAGAGAACGACCTCTAAAAGTGTCGTTTGTAAAACAATCTCGTTGATTTTCTGAAATCAAAATAATAGTTGTCCCATAATTGCATCACCATGCAAAACTTGAATGTAAAGACTCCAATGCACATCAAATAATCCAAGCATCTAATTCACCTGAGAAAAACATGCTTAAAAGTGTCAACATTAAAGTTGGTGAGTTCATAGATTAGTTTAAATATGAATGTAAGTTTCAAATGAATGTATTTGTCCACTGTATCATCACAGTACCATGTAAAAATCCCAAAGATTTATAAAGAATGCACGACACATTTTATGTCACCAAAAGTACCAATCTTATCCCAAAGATTTATAAAGAATGCATGACCAATTTAATGTCACCAAAATGTTTCAAGTATGTATTGCCACTTTATTCAAGGCACAATAAATATCCGTGTGAGTATAAAACAATGATTACAATTACTCTAAGTTCATGAAACTGCGACGTAGACTTGTATGTATGCCACTTTATTCAAGGCACCGTAAGAATGTACCCATCGTAGGTGTTCCCTCCAAGAACACCCGGGCAGTAATAAAAATAATGTGTTCCCTCCAAGAACACCCGGGCATGTATGCAAATAATATGTTCCCATCATGGGTGTTCCCTCCAAGAACACCCGGGCAGTAATGATTGTTGGCCCCGCAGGCGCCAATCAAATCGTAATCCGACATGGTATAACGTTCGTTCCCAGTGATAGCTAGTCACCCGAACGGGGATTGTCAATCCCAAATAGATCTATCTTATAACATTCGCGCTTACCCTCCGAGTAATTAACAGTTCATGCAACTTAAGCTAATCCATAATCATTTCAAAAGTAAAGTATGCATTCGTGACCAAAAATGAAGTCAAGTAATGTATCCCATAGCGAGCTATGTAAATGAGTATGTAAACCAATTTGTAAACAATCCTGTAAATGCATTTGTAAACAAGCATGTTCTCACCCCAAAAATATATGTAAAACCAGTAAAACATGGGGCTATAAACTCACCTTGATCAAAGACCACGATCAAATAATCCAAATAAATCACAACCGAATCTGCAACGATCTCGGCCACGACCTATAATTATGTCGCTCTATTATAATACACGTATTAAATACGATCAACGATGCGTACATCGTAACGACGAAATCATACATATTTTAATATGTATACATACATATATACATGTGATGAGAAATCCACTTGCGCGTCTTTAAACCTTAACCCTTAGTATATTATATGTATATATACTATTTTTCGTCCAATCATAACTTATCTCAAATATTTACAGAAAGTTACTATTTTTAGACCTTCCGTTTTTAGAACCGAACAATGGTCTTAATATAATTAATTGAAATAATATATTAACCGACCTTATTTTATCACTCAAAATCGTACTCATAATGTATTAATATTAATTAAAATATCCGTTGACTTTTACGTTGACCTTTAGTTTTGACCCGCTATATCTCAATTTTAAAACTGATAAGCCTCGCGGCAAAGTAAAACGTCATTACGAACAACTTTCGTGTTTCGCCGGAAGGCCGAAACGGATTCGAAAGTGTTCAAATCATTTAATTAATAAATCTGTCATATTTAATATATATTAAAAATAACCTATTTTTCTACTAAAGTGTATATTTCGATTTCACTTCAGTTTCTTCGTTATTGAGAGTTAAAAGTCCCGTTTTATATCAAAACGTCCGTAAAAATATAATTTGTTATATTTTGTAAACCAAAGTCTGACTTTTCAAAATCTCGAACCCCAAATCCCATGTTCCGTTTTCTGCTCAAAATGACCCGTTACAAAAATGCGCCAAAGTCCGTTTTTAGCTCAAAAACCCATCTAATATTGCTTATAGATTAATATCAATCCCGCTTTAATATTAATGTCATATTTTACTTAGACGTCACAAGTTTAAACAGATTTCATCGCATATACTTTAAATCGATAATAAATGAAACAATTAATATATTTATGGTGCAAAACAAAACGCACCCTTTTGTGTCTGATTATCAAACCAAACAAACCCTTGTGGGTCGTTTACCAAAACCAAACGCACCCTCGGCGGATAAAACCAAACACACCCATTTCCGTGTTACAAAACCAATCCAAACGCCCTTCCCCCGGCTGTCCCGCAGCCAACCATACATCCCCGGCTGTTTTCGCAGCCAACCAAACACCCCTTTTGTTGCAAACCAAACCCGACACCCTTGTGGTGATAGACCCAACCCGAACGCACCCTTTTCGGTTGTTACCCAAACCCACGAACCCGACGCACCCTGTGGTGGTTACCACCAACCCGACGCACCCCATGGCTGTGAGACTGCCAAACCCGATACCCCCTCCCCCCGGCTGCCATTAAAACCAACGCACCCTTTGGGGTGGCTGTGAACATCAAACCAACGCACCCTTGTTGGTAGAACAATCAAACACCCCCGGCTGTAAACCCACGAACCCGACCTAAACCAACGTACCCCCATTGTTGCTTATCACCGAAACCAAGCACACCATTCGGGTGTTTAACTATCGAAACAAGCACCCCATTGTGGTGTTTATCAAGACCAAACGCACCCTTCTCGGGTTGATATTAAAAACCACATGCACCCTTATGGTGTTGTGATGGTGGCGGTGGTGAGGAGGTGAGGGAGATGATGGTGGTGTGGTTCGGCTATGGGGATGGTGGCGGGGCTGTGGTGGTGTTGGTGGTGGATATAGGCGCGTGGAAGAGAGTGAGATAGTGGATCGAATAGATCGGTTGAGGAGAAACCTTTTTGGTCTCGGCCGGAAAACTCACCGAAAAACTTTTCCGATGACCGGAGGTGGTGGCGCCAGTGGTGGGAAGGTCGCCGAAATTTTTGGGAGGGATGAAGTTGTGTGTGTGTTTATTGTTTTGTAAAATGAAATGAAATATATAAATTTATATATATAATAAAACTTATAATTTAATGTGGCAAGTGTATATTACTTGAGGGACTAAAGGTGTAACTTGTCGAGAAACTTTTATAAAATACTGGTTCGGGACTCATTTGGGTGACTTAACGGATGTTTCAAATCTCGAAACTTGCGTCATTGTTTTCCTAATCATTTTTCTGACAAAAATGAGTATTTATTTGATATTATTTCATAAATATTTTTATAATATTTATAAAAATATTCCTTGTTTATTTGGTAACCCGGTTACGCCTTGCCCGAAAATAAAAATGAATTTTAACCCGAATATTCGCGTTTTCAACAAACGCTTAAAAATGCTAAGTATTTTATTAAATATTTTTATTTAATAAAACGTGATAATTAAATATAATTTAATTATTTTTGTGTTTCTAACATCTTGCGAGGGCATTTCAGTCACCTTCTGACTGTTTTCGGGTCTCAGTCAAAACTAAAAAGTTGTCAGGAACGTCGTTTTACATAAAATTGCTTTAGAGCCCGAGTTGTGAAAATGCGATTTAGTGGTTCGTTTTCAATACGTCAGCTTATAAATAACATATATCTTTTTCGTTTTCGAGCCAAATAAGTTAAAAATAACTTCCACTTGAGAAATATATTAATAAATATGATTTATTATTTGAAATACGTTCCGAAACTTTTACCGGCCATGCGGTAATTGCTTTTATTAGACAATAAAACGTCAAAAGTCAAAACGTCAATTCGGACCCGAAAAGTCAAAGGGTAAAATAGTTATTTAAAAATCCGAAAATTCTCAGTTGTTACAACAATACTTTCCACGTTTCTAATCTCAAGAAATGCTTATTCGATGAATCTTTCATCATTCCAATGAAAGAACTTCAACTCAACGACAAACTCAACTTTGTAGAAGAACTAGTGGAAATTATGGATCGAGAAATCAAGCAACTAAAACGAAGTCGCATTCCTATAGTCAAAGTGCGATGGAACTCTAAAAGAGGACCAGAATTTACATGGGAACGTGAAGATGAAATTCGTGCCAAATATTTTCATCTGTTTTTAAACATCACTTCAAAATCCAATTAAATCTTGGGACGCGATTTCTATAAGGATGAGGGACTATAACAACCCGCAAATTTTCATCAATGTAAATATCCATCTATTAAGTTAGATGTAATGTACTATCTATCTATTATATATGAACCTCCTTTTTCAGGGAAATTTTTTGATTTATTACATTACTTGCATTACGAATATCTCAATATATAATGCAACTTGCATAACTAAAGTTAACGAGCTCACACAACCTACTTATGGCAATCCTATCTACATATATGTCAAGCAAACATCATAATATGTCAAGTCAATATCTTAATATCATTATTACAAAGTACATTACTTATACAATGTACCATTTGCAATGTTATATCAAGACAGGCTTTAAACTGTTATCGTATACCTCTAAAACCCTAATTCCATGTAAAGTTAATATATAAAGTG
>BQNB010039410.1:3029-48087 GCA_026074375.1 Tanacetum coccineum | reverse complement strand
GTTTGGTGCAGAACCTATCAATTGTTTGACTCTTTTTGTGATTGAATTGGTTGGCTTTGTGAAGATTTTGTAAGGGTTTACCAAAGGCATTTCACTTATGGGAATTCTGGAATCATCTGGAACATATGAAATTTCAACAGCAGAGAAATGTCATATGTTCGTAATCACTACACAAGTATAATTATTTCAAGTGACGTTTCGTCACCCTATAATTATACAACAACCGTACCCAATCCTGCATGAACGAGGTATGGGGGAGTTGAGATGTAGACTGTCACTCCCCTACCCGAGGGTAGAGGGATTGCTTTCAAAAGACCTCCGGCAAGTAAAAGTGCATCCAAAAAGACCACATGCGTGAAGGCGAAAAAGGAAGCATATAACAAAAAAGCATATGACTCAACCCTGTAATCATATGACTCACAATTTATGTATTCTTAGACGATACAAACTTTTTGATGCAAGATGGGAATTGATCATCTTTTACTTTCAATTATTATTTGTAGTAGCAAAATACTAAAAAAAATTAAAATGTAATATAGTCGTGATTAGCAACGTTAGCTGTTGGAGCACAGAGTGTTGGCATATTACCCAGCATAAGCCAACCTATTTGGTGGTTTGAAACCCGAGACCGGTCAAGACTTCCCCTCTTACAGGAAACTTTTGGTACCACTAGGGTGAATCTATCCTTGTTGGCGACGAAATTTTTTTTACCTCATCGAGGGGACCATACGTCATTACGTCCATACCCTATGCTTTCAAAGTGCTCAAGATTCAACTTACATACAATGTAATCAAATGATTGATTTCATGCCACAACTTACAACTCTTTCCAAGACTACTTAAAAGTATCACATACAATTTATACCAACAATTTCACATTAGATACGACTAATTGTCTATCTCCATAAAAATGAATTTTCAAATATTTTTTCGGAAGCCAAGTCTATATACTAAGAAAAGAGACTTTCACACCATTAAAATTACTTTGACACCCCCCCCTATAAAATAGCCCCTCCAACAAAAGGGTTCAAGTTCCGTCCTGTCTAATCATAAACCTGTACCTCGCAATTAAAATGATGCATCACGTTTTTACGTTACCCATGATTTACGTCTAATTCGCAAAAAGATATTTCAAGAGAGGTGAATGTGAAAAACACCAGAATATTGATTTTAAGCATATTCGCCTTACACGTTTAACTCCTTTTCCTATTTACCTTTCAAAAAAACCGTCCCTATAATTATCACTCAAGTCCCTAAAATATCTACTATTTCTGAACAATACAAACTGAGGTCAGGGGTTTTACCCAAAAAGAAAACAAAAATAACTTTAGGGCTCGAATGACATAAGAACGATATGTTAAGCCAATAACCTTTCTTGCCATCAACTCACCAGTCAAGATACAAAACTATCAAAACCCCCAATATAATTGCAATTGCAAATAGTACACTATTGGTCGCGTATATAAAAAAACAGTACATATTACGGCAATTAAATAGTGCAAAACCGAAATAAATAATATTACTTGGTATTCTGGTCACCAGAAAGAAGAGCATCTGCAGCAGAATCCAAGTCATGAGGAAAGAAAACCCTGCACACACGTAAATGCAACATTTTGGTTTTCAACGAAGCTTTGATGCTAAATATACCTTTTATTTTCTCATTACTAACACTTGCAAATTATTGTTAACCTTAACTAGAATTAAAAGATCACTAATTTGATCAAAATATTTGAACTATTAGAGTGGAGATGTCAATGAAACTGAAGTAGTTCAAAATACCTGCATGTATTGTTGTACAGGGTTCTGCTCAGTTGGTTAATATCAGCAATGCCTTTACAACCAGCGACAACCTCAAGGACTTGCCTGAAGATGATAATATATTATATCAACATCACAAAAGTTAAATTTAAGATATGACACAATTAGCGTCAGGCTTGGGCCTCCCATTTACAGCCGATTTCTAAAGCATAATATTCATTAGGCAAAATGGGTGGAGTATGTAATTGGTCAAAATTGGTTCAGGTTGAAGCAAGTCAACTGTTAGTACGCCTTTAGCCGTTAGCATTTTTTTGTCCATTTTTTTACATATAACAATAACATTGTTTTAATTATGATTACAGCAATAATAATAATCTAAATGGTTTGATTTGTATGCGTAAAAATTCTGTTTGGCCCTTTTCCTTTTAGCTGATTTTATTCTATTTGACCCTATTAAGATATTAGACAACTAAATCAACCCTATCATAGTGACAATGTATTATGCATATATGTTAAGATAATGAGCATCACGAAAATGCACTTACCGAACTAAACAAGGTTCATTTCGACCTTTGACAAGGGAATCCTGGTCGTACTTTTCTTTCTTCTTAGAAGGCCAGGTGGATTTAATGAAATTTTTTCCAGCGTGAGTATTTTTTATCTCACAATAAGGAGAATCTGTCTCGATCATCATTCTATCAACTGGCACACCCTTTAAAGCGTCAAGGTTTTCCGACGTTTTCAGTGAACAACCATTTATACCTGTTCTTGTAGCAAAATATAAAAAATTAGGAACTTGTATATTGTAACAAATGAAAATACAAATCACATGTATTCAGTTCAATCAAAGTAGGAGGATATTGACCTATAAAAAGATCATCAAATGCCAGAAGCTTGTCACGGTCTTCAGGTGTGCCAGTAAATGAGTGGGCAACTCCACCACAGAACCTATCACACAATAAAAACTATTTAGCCAAGTTCATAACTTTTGATGTCAACAAACATTAGAATTCACATAAATTATTGAGCGTCATACTTTTCACTGATTCAATTACTTTCTATACAATCAGATTCATCCATCATACCTGTGCTTGTTTTGTTCAAGAATGTCACAGAAATCAGCAGCAGCTGCTCGCATGTGAAGAAACATTGGAAGCTTCAGGGTATGTGCTAATTCAAACTGCCTCTCGAAGTACCTGATAATTAAATATAAATAAATTTTTAATCATTTCATTATAGCAGCGTATTTTAATATTGGACACATGTATGCTTCGAGCAGCACATACTTCTTTTGAACCTCGGGCGAACAAAAGTGAGTTCTGTCATAATCCAATCCACATTCACCAACTGCCACTACCTTTTGACAAAATACAAGAATTCATTAATAGTTGTGTTGATGCAGAAAAACTATCTTAATCTACCAGATAAAAACTCTTAGAATTTTACAAAAAAATGTGCAGCTTTCTATTGATCATACCTTCCCTTTCTCAACCCCCTCTTTAGCAAGTGACAAGAGTGCTTGAAAATGCTTTTCTGGATCTCCACTCTCATCAAACTCCTGAACCATATAAAAGGAAACATAACTACTAATTACGGAGTATCTTATTATCTTTATGTTCAGCGTATCTGAAATTAGTAACAAATGTTTAGATAATATACTGACATTGCAACGTGTTGGGTGCACTCCAACTGTACAGAATAGTCTTGCTGCAACAAACATTGCAGACTCAATACAAGAAATCTATTTTAATACCACCGAATTTGGTACTAGAAATCAGCACACACACATTGACTAACCATCAGTTTCTGCAATAGCTAAAGCTTCCTTTGACTCCTCAAGTGATCCTCCTGTGACCTACAACAAATAAGGCGCCCTTCAATTTTATGATGTTTGTATATGCATTGGATAAAAAGAATAGTTACAACGGACAAGAGTGATGTCATATCATCCAAGTATCTTATTTGGCACTCCGTTATGAAAGTAAAGTTTTTTTTTTTTTTTTCATTTTGTGTTTCAGTCTTCTGGTGTTTGGGTATAGTAAACCTCATTCTAAATATCTGATTATTTAGGGATCGAATAACCATTTTCGGTGAGTAGTTGCAAGGAAATAGATTTTGATTATCTGGTCATTCACCTACAAAACGTACTACTATCTGATTATTATAACTTCAAACATGAAAAAGCACAGTGAAATTACTATCTCCCGCAACCATTTTGCAACACACTATCTTTTTCTGGTTATCCCTTAACATGTAATCGTTGTGAAACGCAATGCCAAACACCCTCTTAGCTAGTTAACTAGGTTTGTTATGCAAGTTATATATCTTCAAATATCCAAAACTAACTTTTCACCGATACTAAATCAGTACAAACAACGGTCCCATCTCTAAACATGCTAGTTAACATAATCATAAAGTTTGACCCAAATGTACACGGATAAGTATACTCGATTACTAACTACTACATTTAAATCGTAAAATTGCGTAGGCTTACGATAATCCGGTCAACGCCAGCGGTCCAAGCCCTCGCTAAAACATGAGCAATATCAGGCAAATGACATTGTTTTCCATTATATACACCTTTAAACATCCCATCTGCATCATTCAATCAATCAATACATATATCATTAACAACAAACATCATATTATAATCATATGAAACTATAATTACTTGTTATAATATGAACTAACCTGTAAAGTTAACAGCAATGTCTGCTTATATTTAAACCAAAAGCAAAAAAAAAAATTGATGGTTAGGGAATTAATAGTGAATAAGAAGAATTAAGGGTTTTGAAGGAAGTGTTCATACCTATCATTCGAATTGTCGCCATATGTTTGGTTTGCAATTCAAACCCTGAAATGGGTGTACAGAGTTTGGGGTTTAGTTAGCAGAAAAAGGTTCAGGGTGTGTTTGGTAACTGGTATTGGGAATTAAAGGTGTGTTTGGTGCCAGTGTTTACAAATTGGAAATGAAAATATGATACAAAGATGATGTTTGGTTCTGAGATGTAAACGAGAGGAGACACCTCACAAGCTACTTGAGATTGGCTAAAAAAATACTTGAAATCTGCCCGATTTAGCTTGATTTATAAAATATACGGCACGCAAAACTCAAGAAACTAACTAATTTGTGACTTGTTACATTTGTACACTTATTTATGTGTATTTATGTATATCTTTCGTACTATAAAAAGAATTAGCTCATCTAAAATATATCGAGTCGCATTTTATTAATATCGATAATAGAGTCGAGGCCAAGCTCGAGAGTATTGATTACATCGCCGAGCTCGAGGTTGAGGGAGATATTTGATGCTCTTTTGAGCTCAAGTCAAGTTTCAAACCTAACTTTTTTTAGTCGAGTCAAGTTTCGAGCCCAAGTTGACTCAGCTCGACTCGATTACAACTCTAGTTAAGCTTAACCTTAAGCTTACAATTTTATGTGTGCTAAAAAAACCTCGATGCAACGGATTAAGCATGTTACATAAGCTTACACAAACACCTTCTTTTTTTCAACAACGATACACAATCTCGTCTTTCACAAGATAATGGAGGAGATGAGATGTAGATGAGAACTTCCCGACGAGGAGTGAGGATCAAACTCTCGCCTCTGTCTCAAAAGGAGAGGGGTTTTCTAACTGATCCAACCATGCTTGTATTTTTAAAGAGGGGTGCAACACGAGGACTTCTCTGCGGGTCATCCAAGCCGGTACTACTCTCGCCCAAGCACTCTTAACTACGGAGTTCTGATGAGGAGTAATGAGTATGAGAAATGGAAATGAGATAATGAAAGAAAAATGATTGGGATGGCTAAAAAATGTGAATAAGCGGTCCTCTACAGGATGCTGACACATATATTTAAGCATATTATTAGACACACGAATTAAGCATTCCAATCAGTACTCCTAACTAAAAATAAAGAAGGAGGTTATAGATTTGCTTATAAGTTGTATTAAAAGGCAATAATTTTAATCGTCCAAGTGTTTGACAAACTTTGTTTATGTAAAGACTTCATTTGCAAAATTATCAGAATCTAAATTAATTTGGATAAGCAACTCTAAAACTAGTTCTTTCATCATTAAATGATTATAAGTGGTTTGTTTTTTTAGTAACACAAACATGTTAAGCACCAACCAAGTTGGCACACTTGCAAGAAGGTTAACAATAAAGTTAGTTGCCAAATTGTACACATATAATGCATTTCTTGTAAAATGCTCTGAATGTTGCAACAAAATCCGTTGAGCCAGTCTTGGAGCCATTTTTCGCTATCCTAAGCATGGGAGTGTGCTGTTGTACATCACAAGGAAACTGGTTAGGGGACCCGAGACCTAAGTTGCAGATCCATCCTCTAACGCTCAATTCAGAACTCTTCTTTTGAGAGATCAAACAAGCGTTGTGTGTTGTGTGTTTATCTATGACGAGATAGTAAACAAGAGTATGTCTAGAGAGAGTGAGCAAGTATTGGTAACCAATGAGACACAAGACAAGGGTATGTTCTATATCGGGCAATCTCTTTTCTTTCGAGATCCGATCATGATGTCCACAAGCTGAGTCGTTTGGTTGGCCTAGGCCATTGTGACGTAGATCTTGGCACTAAGACCCAAGTGATGAAGAGATAATTCCGGCTACAAATGAAAAGTAAACCGTTAGCCTTACCACAGGCGGAGCCCCGCGAACAACTCCGTCGTGAAGTAAGTACACATTTTGTCAAGAATGTCAGAGTAATGTGTTATTAATGATTAGCCTCGAATGTACCATTTTGGTGTAAATGACCCTTTTAAAAAAATTTTATAGGCAAGCCCCAATACTAAGGAGTTCCCTATTTTTTCGCTTGTAGACTGTTGGTGCCGGAGTGAGGTACCTTGATCGGCAAGGGTTCCACGTGTAATCGTTAATCGTGTTTGCGGACTCGAGTGTTCTTCCGCGGTCAGTGTTTGTCTGCGGAGATGCAACAGGTGCGGCTTTGAAGATACGCACGTGTGTCTTTAGAATATCTGGAGCATGACCCTTGTCAGGCTTAGCAGTCCGGCTATTTATTGTATTGGGCCTGGGCCCATATGCGTATATTATGAACTAAGCCCAGTAAGCTTGGTGCTCATATTATACGTCATCAAGTCCCCCCAGTCTAGTTTGCTTACTGTACGTGGTACAATTATAGCGTGCGGTGAGCGTTGCTAGACTTAAGGTTCCGTGATCAAATTTTCGTTTACTCCTGCCCTGTTCCGCGTTCTTTGTACCGTTTTGGCAGTTTGTCGTTGGTAACGTGGACTCTTCGTGTCCCTTTATCTTCTGCATGATTTGACCGCCTGGGTCCCATATCCAGCTGTTATCATCATCTTTTTACTCTATCTTTGCACCGTTGATTGGGAAGTGTCTTGGCACGCGTCATCATCCTACCGTCTCTTGACTTAAATATACCATGGGTATAAATAGTCGATTCATGCCTTACTGTTTCTTTTTTCATCTCTTTCATTCTTCCACCATTGTTGATAAATTCCAAGGTTTTCTTAGTTGCACAGCCTCTCCTATTCTATCAGTTCGTTTTTATTCAGGTTAATCTCTTTGCTTCTCTTTTATTATGGGCAGTATTACATCTATCAAATGTGTTCTTACACAAGAACATCTTGATGCCATTTGTGCCAAATATTTTGTTCCCGAGGAAGTTCATCCTCAACTACCAAGCTCTGATGCCACTATGCATGAAAGACCAACTGGTAAAATTGGAATGTACACCCGATTCTTCGATTATGCCAACTACCGTATTCCATTTTCTACCTTCTTCGTGTCTGTTCTCACCCATTTCCGCATTCCGTTTTCCCAATTATCCGTGTTTGGATCTGCCAAGGTTTCTCATTTTGAAATCTTGTGCCGCGTTTGCAATATTGAACCTGATGTTAGTCTGTTCCGCTACTTTTATACGCACAATTATAAAAATGGATGGTTTGGGTTCACTAAACGCCCGAACGTCCGTGCTTGTTATTCCAAGAATTTAGATTCCGTGAAGAATTGGAATGATCATTTTTTCTGGGTTGATGAGTTTGTGGTTCCTGCTAACGCTCGGTTTAGTTGGTTTTCGGGTTCCAATATTGTCAAAGATCGAGCTCCTGCTCCCTCTGAATATAATGTGGAGCATGTTAATACCCTTATTGCTCAAGCCTCTCCGTTCCTTAGGTTCCCGGAAGAATTTCTTTGCTGGGTTGGCATAAGCCGTAATTACCTTTTGAATAAAGATACTTATCCCCGCTTTGAGTATGAGAACGGAGAGGGTGGGTTCTATTTTCCGCACGTTATTATTGTATACACTTTTTCCTGGTTTTTTCCTTGTTTCTTAATATCCTTTTCTCCCCTGTTGTTTATTGCTAGGGATGGGATTTGAATGCTTTTATCCGCACCGCTGATCCCCGCAAGGTGAGGATTGTTGAGAGACCCCGAGCTAAAAATGAGAGACCTATTATCACTGTGGCCAAACATCGCACCGTGACCCTACTTCCGACCTCCGTGGTTCGTTCCTCCGGAGAGTTGTCGGCTAGTGTGGAGAGGGAATTGTTGGAGATGCAAGGTTGTGATGGTGAGATCAGGGTTTGATTCGTTGCTAGAAAAGAAAATGTTAAGCCATTCGTGCATGTTACCAGAGAACCAGTTGAAGCTGAAAGTTCCTAAAGCCCAACCGTTTCGAAGAAAAAAGATAACTATGAAAATGATGACTCCTCCCGCTTCCCCATCCACCCAAAAGATTAAGGGCCGATTATGGGACTACTGGTGGTTCCGTTACTGGAGGTAAGTCTCTTAGTGTTCTTAACAGGTTGCTTCAAGATTCTCGCTTAACGGTAGAACAGGGTGTTTCCATCCTTCTCCTAACCTTACCCTTTATTTACTTCTTCCGTGACCAATGCTTCGCTTTGGGAAGGACAGGGCGAAGATCGTAACTGACACCGTGACTGCCCCCAGATTCAATACGTTAGTTATTACTTCGAACTATAGGTCCCTCCGCAAGGTTCGTAGTCCTTTTTGATTCTTCTCATCACTCAACTCATGCCTAAATCTGCGGATCCTAAGTTGATTCTCTTTGTCAAGGTCTGCTGCTCCGGTTATTGGACTGAGGCTAACTCAACTGTTTTCTACAAACCACGGTGGCTATTTCTACTGATGTTTAGCAAGATAAGAGTGCCACGCATCATGCCGTTTTTGGTTCTTCAAGCTCATCTGAGAAGACGGATCGTACTCTTAGTCTTTTTACAGGAAGATCGGGTAGTGGTTTTGATGCTGGAGCATCTCATTCGCGGAATGAGTCTGTAGGTGCCGGCTCATAGGAATCTATGTTCTTGAGTGGCCGGGACCAAGGGATTTGAGATGAATGATGGGCGTGTTGTGTGCCAAATGATTGATCACTATTACTCCTCCTGCCTTCTTCAAGAGTGTTTCGCAAGAATGGAGCATGATCAATGTATTTACTGATTCAATGTATCATGCCGCGCGGCAAATTTGAGTTTGAGCTCCGAGGTAAGGATGCGTGCGGAGTATAACATCTTGGAGAAAGGACATGGAGATACTCTAGCGAGGAAGAAAAAATATTTTATTTGTTGAGCGCAGGACATAGGAGATTGAAGATTTGAGTCTCAATTGCTTAAGGCAAAGAGGAGTCCGCGGCAGGTAACCCAACTCCGTGCTCAGTTTCTGGTCTTAGAAGGCAAACCGAAGAACACACTTCGAGGTGAAGTTGCTTGTCCGCCAAAGATGACATACGTCCTTCTAAGCAAAATGATATTCTTTAAAGCAAAAGTGACGGGCCTCTTGAGTCTACTTATTGCCTGAAAAAGATCAGACCCTTTCTGACTTGGGAGCGTTCTCTTCTTCCTTGAAGTCCCAGAACCAAAGTCTTGTTGATCAGGTATGGTCTTTCGTCCTTAACTATTTTCTTCGCAATTTTGTGTTCTCCTCTCCTCACGTTTGTATATATCTCTCAGGTGCATGAGCTGGAGACTTCTTCCGCGGACCTCCGTGAGAAGCTGGAGACGTATGAGGGGAGCTTGAAACAGTTAGAGGAATTTCAAGACAATCTTATGGAACCTCTCAGGACTAGGTTGGCCGAGATCGATATTGATTTCACCCGATGTTGCATGCGCTTTCAGGAGAGTTTCCATCCGCACCTCCTCAACGTTATTGCGGGGCGAAGATGGCTACTAACTCATGGTATGAAGCTTCTGTGTTAGTGTCATTAATTCAAATGATAACATGAGGCTCTTGTCTGGCTTTTTTTGGTCGTTACAATAGAGAAAGGGAGCGAGGAGGGCCTAGCCGCAAGGGATTGAGACATGGCAGGATGCAGATGTTTGACTGATCTTGAAGCTTATATTCCCTCTGCGAAGGATGATTTTAATTCTGCTATCCGTGATCTCCGTGACCTTAACTTTCCGCTTCTTCAAGAGCTTTTCCGACAAGAAGGATGCCAGCACATGGGATATTATGGATCTTCTCCGTTTGGACGACACCGTGGCTGAGACCTTAGGTATGACCGATCTTCAACCCGATGTTAATCAGCTAATGGTTCCCGTCCATCATAAGCATGGATCGGGTCCGTAATTAGGACCAAGCCTTGGTCCCGTATGCTTTTGGATATTTAACCGTGCGAGTGGAAAAATGAAAGGAATCTTATTGAATGTCTCCCCTTTTTTGAAAGACTTTGTGTCCTTATCCTTATACTCCGAGCTTTGATTGAACCCGCAAGATGCCGAGGATCCTCTACTAACGTTGGCTATCTAACTGTGGTCATAGTTCTCATGCTGATCTTCTGTTTCTGTAGAAGATTACGATTTATCCCGATTCATCATCGATTGGTTCCTGAAACGCTACCCTAGGTTCGGAAAGTGAAGGAAGGATCGATGCTTCAGCCGGAGGTGGCCTTACGTTTTCCTAATTGGATGATAAAGCTAGGATGGATGTTGTTTTGTAAGTGTATTTGTTTTTTTCCCCCGCGGTCGCATGTGACCTTGCGGTTTCTCTGTATTAAAAATCCTGGCTAATATATTTATCCTGTTATGGTGGTATACTGCGCCCTAGTGGCCTTGTTGTTGCGGTATGAAACCGTCTTTAACATCAATTTTTGGATATATCCTTATGTATAATGTTGTTGCTATCTTTTATAACACGGTGATACTTTTAGATATAGTATAGTCTTAGTGAATATTTGTGGGTTATTCTCCTCGGTGTTGGGCTTGCAATACCTCTTGAATCGCCTGAGCTGATTTTGAGTTGCTCAATCCATTATTTCTACGGGATAATATTTTTGTGGAGTGTGGCTCCTAGCATAGCGCGACGTAAAATTAATACAATTTTGACAAAGTGAAAGACAATTTAAAAATAAAAACTCGTGGGGGTAGCTAATATCCCCTTTTTCATTGAAATTCAACATATTACAAAATGCAAATAAAGATATTGCCCTCCGGAGCATCGTATGTGCCGGGCTAGTTCTTACACCTTCATGTATATAACATTTTTTGAGATTACAAATGTTCCATGTCCTCGGTATTTCATTTCCTTTGCAGTCTTTGAGCATGTAAGCCCCTTTCCAAGAGACCTTTAACTTCGTATGGATCCCCCCAACTTGGGTCCAATTTGCCTTCGTCCTTAGCATGACTTGCCTTCCATTGCCTGTGGTAAACCATTCACCCGTTCTTGCAAACTTGATTCCGCTGGACTATTTGAGTTGTAATATATTTCAAATCTTTTCTTCGCTTTTTGCTTCTTGTATTGCTGCTTGCTCCCTTCGTTCTTCTATGAGTCCAAGTGATTTCAGAGCTTTCGCTATTTTTAGCTTGATCTATCTAACCGTCCGAGTGTTGGCATTCTATCTCCGCCGGATGACAGCTTCCGTCCGTAATTTCAATGAGAATGGTGTTTCCCCGTTACTTTGACTTAATCATTATACGGTAGCCCAGTAGACGTGCGAGCTCTTCTATCCAATGCGTTGCTTCTTTCCATCCAAGCAATGCTTTAGTCCTTCTCTAAACTTCTATTCGCTCTATACAACTAACCGTTTGCTTGTGGATTGTTTTCACGAAGCGAACATACGGTGTAATTGCACATTTTCTCACACCATCTTTGAATGGATTATCGCGAATTGTTTTTCCATTGTCCTGATATAATTTCTCCTTGTCAGCCAAATCTGCAAACAATGGTTGTCCCATACGAACTTCTTTACCGTTGATTGCCGTGATGGTTGCGTCAGCCTTTGCTCGATCCATTTAGTGAAATAATCGATACAACACTTAAGAATTTACTTTACCCTGACCTTCCGGGAAAAGGTCCAACTATGTCTATCCCCCCACTTAAAAAATGGCCCTGGAGACGTGATGGGATTCAAATTCTGCTGTGATTCCCTTGGAACGGGTGGTGTCATTTGACAGTCATTGCATTCCCTATCAAGTTTCGCCGCATCCAATGCATTGTTGTTGGCCAGTATTATGAATTTTCAGGGGTTGGGGGGGGCAGGGGGGTGGGGGGGGGGGGGTGGGGGGGGGGGGGGGGGGGGGGGTGGGTGGGTGTGGAGTTGGGTGAGTGGGGTGTTGGGGGTTTGGGTGGTGAGGGGTGTGTAGAATTTTGTAAAGAGTATAGAATTTATTATAGTAGTGACTATTTATATTGACACGTGTTATGTGCTAGCAAGAATTAATGCACTCTGGCCGCTAGTAAGCTATCCAGGGGTTAGTTTCACGAAGTAGTGATGGTATGTCGATAAGTTTAGAGGCATGGGTCGAGTATTTGTCTGTTTCGGATTACTTTGGCAACCACGGATCTAGGACCAGAGTGCATGCTGCACGACCCCTCGTGTATTTCTCTTAGGACGTAGTTTGCTTGAAGTGGTCTGACGCACCGGAGCCATGGTCCTAAAAAAGACTTTTTGTATAAGGTTCCATTGATCATGGCATACCTGACCGCTTTCCGACGTACCGCTCTGGCTTTCTTTTTGTCCTCCGGAAGGATTTCTTTTGCCAGGTACTCGCATATGGGTGTCATCCATGTGTTGCCTTCTTCTCTATACGACAAGAAGTTTCCCTTTTCATTTATGGACTTTTCCTTCAATTCTTCCACAAGCACCTGTTTGTTAAGATGCGCGAAGCTTGTGGATGCGATCTTGCTTAGGGCGTCTGCCTTCTTGTTTTCACTTCGTGGTATTTGTTTGATTGGAAAATTCCGTAAAGCTTTTGCGAGTGTTTGTTACTTTGTCTAAGTACTCAGAACCCATTCCCGACTCTTTGGCGATGTAAGAGCCGTTAAACTTGATTGTCCCACAAGTCCTTGAGTTCAACATTTGCTTGCTTGCAAGTTTCTTTACACCCAGTTTTGTTTTTGCGATCCGGCAGACACCCCCTGCAATTAACGCTTCATAATTCGGCTTCCATTGGTTTATAGCCCCATCTAAACCTTATGGCATATGGTTAATTCCTGTCCCTCCGGATTTGTTAGAATTAGTCTTGCCCCGGAGCCGTCCTATGCAGACGAGCCTTCCGTAACAACGTCTGGTTCTGTCATGATTCTTCGGAGACTCTCTTTCCGTCGTTCCACAATAAAAAATCTGCCAATTTTTTGGCCTTTGATTGCGGTCCTTGTCTATATTTGGAGGTCATATCTTCTAATTCGAACTTCCATTTCAGCATTCTCCCCAGATATTTCCGAACTGTGACAACAGTTGATTACGGTTGATTTGTTACCACAATGATCGTGGCCTGAAAATATCTTTTCAACCGTTTGCTTGGCACTGAGCAAGGCTAACACCAATTTCCATAGAGTATGTTGACTCCGGGCCCTCGTAGAGTTGCGGCTTACAAAATATACTGTATTTTCATGCCTTCTCTGACCGTCATCAAGACCGCCACTAATGGCTTTTCTTTTGCTGCACCAAGGTATATGATTAATTCCTCATGTTCCCTTGGAGCGGTCAGTGTTGGGAGCTCTGCAATAAGTTTTTTCATTTGCTTGAAGGCCTCTCGCTTCCGGTTCCATTGAAAATCGCTCTTTTTTTGTACATTTTTTTCAAGTTTTAAAAAGGTAACGATTTTTTCTGCTGATTTTGACAGAATATGTTTAAGCTTGCTACTTTCCGTTAGCTTCTGCACGTCCTTGGATGCACTCGAAGATGGAAAGCTAAGACTGTGTCTGCTATTCCTTACATACTCTCAACCCGTAGTGCTTACTTGTAACCTAAGAACATTCCTTCCCTGCATTCCAAGGCATTTCTTTGGGTTCAAATTCATTTTATACTGTCCGAAGGGTTTTTGAAGGTGTCTGTTATACTCGATGATTTCTTCTTCCGGTGGCTTTTATAACCATTCATCTGACAATATAGCCTTTAGATTAGTCCAAGATGCCTTTGGAATGCCTTATCTACTAAGCGATGATATGTTGACCCCCCCCCATTTTTTTAATACCGACGTACATCTTAGAATAGGCAAAATACTCCTTGTGCTTTTAAGAATGCCGTATGGTTTTTCTTCATCCTCTTTTTCCATCTTAATTTGGTGGTACCCCTTGTATGCATCCAAGAAGCATTTGAAAGAATTCCCACAGAGGGATTCCACCTTCCAATCTCTTTCTGGTAATGGATAACAATCTTTGGGGCATGCGTTGTTAAGATCTTTGAAGTCCACACACATTCCGCCAAGGTATCCGTTCAATGCTTTTTTTTGACCATTACGTATTAGAGGAGACAACTGTGATAATGGATCTTACCTTCATTATTCCAGCGTCCAGCTAATTTTTCCATCGTCATCATGGATTACCTTATTTCTTTCCGGTGCCTTCCTCTTTTCTTTGCCTGACTGGTGAATTCCCTCTCGGTATATTCAAGGCGGTGTTCGCGCTGTTTCGTGGTGACGCCCGTCAGTATCAGCTTGCTACCATGGTGAAAATATCCAAGTATTGTTTGAGCAAGGAACATAGTTCATTGCTTCCTTTTTTCTGTTAATGTTGATCCTGTAGTGGCAACTGACTGTTTAGGGTACTCCGGGTGGCATTGCATATATTTTATTTTCTCTTGCCAGTACTTGGTTACGGCGGGAGCTGGATCTAGGTTCCAGAGATCAAGCACATTCCATAGGAATGACCCCTACTACTCTGTAACGTTACCGTGCCGCCTCAAACGGGAAAATCAACATTCCTTAGCGTATTTCTGTTGATGGTACATCACGGATTTTTCTATGCCCACCTGCTATTATTGCATTGTGTTGGTATGGAGACCTGACTAACCATAAGATCATCCATGCCGGAGTAGACAGTGTGCTTCCATCACCTATTTTTACTAGCAGCAATCTGCCCAGTGGCCAAATGGTCTCTCTGCGAATCCGATAAGGTGAGTCGGATTGGGCCGTAACCATTTGGATCCCTTATCTCTTGCGGAGTTTTATGAAGCAATGTTCATACAAGACTTTCGAGGATGCTCCACCGTCAATATATACCCTATGCACAAAGAGGCCCGCCCATGTTCGACTTCGAGATCATTGGGCCCCTCCGACCCTCTATTACACCAATGAGTTGGGAAAGACATTGCGTCTCGGAGAGAAGCTCTGGATAATCCTGGCTTGCCACTCTTTTCCCATGGTTGTGATCATCATATAGGCAAAGGTTTAGCCTTCCGATGCGTCCCTTTTTTCGTGCTACGGCTTGATCGTGCTGTTTTAATTCCTTTAAGAAATTGCGGACAGATTTTCCGCCTTGATCATTTCGTCTATTTTTTTTCTCAGCTGCTTGCATTCGTTCGTGTTAGTCCGTAACTAATGAATTCGCAAGTATTTGCACGATCCTTTTTCCACAGGAGTTACCATTGGCTTTTGGGGCCTTTGAACTTTCCTTTTTCCAGAGCGAAAATTTCTTTTGGCGTTTTTGGTGAGGAGTGAGAATCTATCTGGCTTACGATCCGTCCTTTGTTTATATTTGAATCCTTTCTTGAAATTCGTTTGTCCCCCCCCCCTCTGCGTTTCCATGATAAGATGCTTTTTCTCCGGCCGTGACGAGTGCAAGCAACTACCCCTTGGAGGAAAGACGTAGTCATCTATAAAACAATTCGTCCATAGATCTCGGGATTCATTCATATAGAACGCTTGATTAACCCAGGGTGAGTATTCCGTGCATAAACCCGGAATTCTCATGCACTCCGGTAGATCCTTCTATGTCCCAGGACTCTCCTTATATCATTCTATAATGTCTTCATAGATTCACCGCTCTTTGCATGATGTGATGATCTTCCACCGGATTCCCTGATGTGCTTTGTTGCTGATGATAGTGTTTCCCTAAACGCGGTCCTTAGATCTTCATAGCTGTCGATCGTACTCTTTGGTAGCTGTCAAACCAAACTCTGGCATTCCCCGAGGTTGCGGTGAACATGTGACACCGTTGTCGAGTTAATTTGCCCAACCTTCTGTTTTTGCGGCCGATTGAAATAACTTTAAGTGGTCTTCCGGATCTCCGCTTCCATCGTATGTTTTGACATGGCTGGGCATCCTAGTCCTCGAGAGACTAAAATGTCGGATCCGAGGTGTGAAAGGATTTCTTTCCTCACATGTCCAAGCTGAGAGTGAATCATCTTCATAAGGTGTTTTTGATTTCTGCCTTCTTGATTTAGATTTCCAGTGACCCCCTTCACTATCTTCACTTTCTGAATATTGGCTAGTCGTACGAGATGGTGTTCCCTTTTGTTGACGCCTTCTTGCTTCTACTTCAGTTCTTTTTGCTTGGGGACTCCGTTGACGACTATCAGGACGTGCGGATGTAGCTGGCTCCTTTCTTCCCAACCTATTAAACACGCCTCCTTCTTTCCGTGGCCGGGGCCGCGGAGAAGGGGATCTGTACTTCTTAAGCCTTTTGAAAACACTGGCGTGTGGCGATGGGCTTCGGGAATACCTGCCTCCGCGCCTTCTTGGGTTCTGTCGGCAGTTGTATCTTGGATTCAGAGTAGTGCATTCTTCATGCTTCTTATCTAACTCGGACTCTTCGTCATAGATCAGTCGTGGCTTTTACGCTTTATTTTGTCTTTCTGCTCTTTTTCTTTTTGCATTTTCTCGGCGATGAGCGGCAAGAGTTGGTGATAATTTTTGTCGCACATTTCCCTAAGAACCTCGTCAGACATAGGTTCTTCAAGACCCTGGGGACCATTCCTTCCCCCTGTGTTCCTCACGGCGGACGTGGGATTGTTTGTGATTTGTTCGTGAGTGCTCATGGTGAGTTTTTTAGAGAATCGTGGTTGCGTAAGGGTCCCACGGATGGCGCCACTTGTTAGTATAAAATTTGTATCGGGTTTAGCAAGGTATCAAAGTCCTTAGTCGGGCCGGGCCTCCAAGTGACTTGAGCACCCGATCTAGTACTAGAGCAAGAGAAGGAAGGTGATTTTCTGCACAATTAAAAGTAAACCGTTAGCCTTACCGCAGGGCGGACCTCGCGATTAAGCTCCGGCGTGAGAGTAAGTACACATGTTTGTCAGAGAATGTCACAGTATGTGTGTGAGTTAATGATTAGACAGAATGTACCTTTTTGGGGTGTGAAATGACCCTTATTTATAGGCAAGCCCAATACTAGGGTTTCCTAGTATTTCGCTTGTAATTGTTGGTGGCCGGAGTGGGTCCCTTGTCGGGCAAGGGTCCACGTATAATCGTGTTTGCGGACGCGAGTGTTCTTCCGCGGTCAGTGTTTGTCCGCGGAGGCGCACGGGTGCGGTTGAGAAGATACTCACGTGCGTCTTTAAAATATCCGGAGCATGGCCCTTGTCAGGCTTAGCAGTCCAGCTATTTGTTGTATTGGGCCTGGGCCCATATACGTATATTATGAACTAAGCCCAGTAAGCTTGGTGCTCATACTATACGTCATCACCGCCTGTAAGAATCTATGAGACCAAGACGTGTGTAACACAAAAACTTGTTGAACTGCAAGTGGCCCGAACGCGAAACGTTGATCCAATTTTTGTGGTCCGTCCCATCCTTTAAAATTTCATGCCGGTCCGTCTTCCGAAAAGATGTTAGTACTCTGGCAAAAGACTACGGAATATGCATGTTTAACCGCCCATTCCATACCAATCGTGGTCGTTCTCAATACGGATGAGAAAGAACTTGACCACACACAGACACATGCGGATACCCTGACCAAAAATTATGTCCGCCACACTAAGGGCTTTTGAGCTCCGGTAGAAGGCAAATGTCCATCATTTACTACGGCCCATCCTAAAACCGTTCTGAAAAAAGGACCCCCAATCTCAGATTATCAACCCCCAGTTACTGCTTGACCTCAGATTAATCAACCCCAGTTACTACCGAAAAAGTATATTGTATGTGACCCTATATGTTCGTTTGGTAGATCTTGGATCTCTGCACCTTGATTCATAGATCCTTCCATCCTGTTAAAGTTTCGCGTGTAGACATGAAACTATATGCGCCTTTCATGTCATGAATATTTATTTGTTCATACACCATCTCCGTATTTATCTTAAATGCGAACATTGTGGAAAGTCAAATAGTCATGATCCCCGGTCACTACTTTCTGTCCTATGGGAGCTGACCTTTACAACCCCCATAATCAGGTAGCATGTCGAATAAACATTGGGGTGCCTACTTCAAGTACAACAAACAAGATACTAGGAAATGACCAAGAATGGACATTTTAAGAAAAAATATATTTCATTTATAGCAAAAAATCAGAGTTACTACATTAGGTCCCCTAAGTTTTTGAGTCCATCAAACATCCAACATACATTTAAACAAAATCTCAAAAGATGACTTAAAGTTTTATATGAAAGACCAAAGTTGCATATAATTTTAGATAACAACACAGAATCCGTCCCTCAATGATAACCGGACCACGGCGTCCCAATCATCTTCATACCCCTACGGACCTGAAATTTACATGCTAAAAGTCAACACAAAGTTAGTGAAATCATAGGTTTGTGGTAAATTGTGGACCACAAGATCGATGTAATAATATATCTAAAACACATTTAGTATCCCAAAAGTTTATTAGATTGCACCTAAGCTCATGACCCGAAGCCTAACTAGTTTTGTGCCCCAAATGTATAGGATCTTGCCAACAACTAAAAGTAATTCTCAATGTTAAATGCACCATGGCAACTTTGACCAGAAATTCCAGTGGTATTGTCAGTCCCGATAGATCAATCCACAACACTCGGCTACCCTACAATAGCAATTGACGGATCATGATATAGATAGGGACTTACTTGGCAATAGTGGTAACTTAGGCAATAATATTCAGGCAGTAATCTGGATAGCCTCAGATTATAACACTTTGAAAACTCTTAGAAAAACACTTGTGTTCTAATAGTAAAATAAGCAATGTAATTCACCCTTAAATTTGTAAAACAATTAAGTAGTAAAAAGGGGGCCTATGAACTCACTTGGAATACTGATAGTCCAATAATCACAGAAAAAATGTCCACGCAAAACGTTTTTGATGCAACTTATATAAATTAAGGTCGAATAAGTACCGAGTACTTCAATTTATAACATTGAATATAATCTTATAGTTGTTACATCGTACTATCGTTCGGGCTATCATAAATAAAGAGGTCATGACATGACGTTCGAGGAGTTAGGATACTTTAAATCGTAAATCCAACAACATCGTCGATACGCATCCGAAGAGGCACATAATGAAACTCCTAGTATTATAGCACTTTGATAACCACTCAATATTCTATATAGCATAATCACCGACTAATCGTTTTAGTAACAAAATATTTTAAAAAGTGAAAACGTTTATAAATAAACTTTTCGTAAAAATGTAACCTAATTTGGTCGTTTAAGCCCGTTTCTGCGCGTTCATTACGTCCACGGCTCGTAGTAAAGACGAGCGATCAAAATATTACATTTTTTCAAGTTTTTAAGATTCTGTGATGAATAGTAAAATTACTGTTCATAACAGCTAATTAATCGTTTTAGGCTTTAATTAGCGTAAACTTGTAATCGTAATAACTTATTCGTTTTAATCCCGATTTTAGTGATTCCTTCGAGTACGTTTATTGTTTATTAAAGAGGTATTATATTTATAAAGATAAATCCTCTGAATGAATAGTGCTTTTTACTGTTACATAGTTTTATAAAAAATTACTTTTATAAACATTAATTATCGAAAAGATCGTAATTTTACTCGTTATAGATCCGTTTTTGAACGATTCTTGCGTGTACGATCCCGTAATCAAAAGGTTATATCATTTTTTTAGATGTTTTAAAATAAAAGTTGCTGAAATGAATAAGTAAGTTTTTTCTTTTATAAAATATTTTAATAAAAGTATTTATAGTCGAAACACTCGTTTTATCGTATCTTTTTCGTTATAGAGCGTTTTTCAGTTTCTTATCATTATGGAATCGTCATAGCGTAATATAACTCTAAAAATCAAAAGACACTGCCTAAGATTCGAATTAAAACTGCCCCTATGTATTTAAGTGTATAACTTATAAAAACGTGATTTTATGTATTATTAACTTAGTAGTTTTACTGATAAAAACTCTTAAAAACATATTTACATTGTGGTACTTATAATAAGTTCAATATCATCCTCAGTCCCATGTAAAGATCATTGTAACAAGTTTAACCCTTTTACTTTCATTATTTTCACATGTGAAGTTTAAGAAACATTATAAAACCCTAATTTAACCTAAACATGTTTATACTTAATCCATAGGTTAACATACTTTTATTTTTACTTTTCCATGATATATAGGATCACATGACATAAGAATAAGTGCATATAATCATAAACATAAATAATAACTCATTTTACATATTAGAAAGTCCTTAGTGGTGATTATGGCTATATTTAACATGTAACACATAAAATCATAAGAAATAAAAGTATGAAAGATTTAGAAAGACCTTAGTGATGATGTATAGGATGTAAAATGAATGCTAAACCCGTGTTTAGATTCAAAACCAAGCTTTCAAGCTTATAACCCTAGATTAGGTTTCCAAAACCCTAATCTTTACTTTTTCTTCTTAATACTTGCAAATGGTGATCCAAGGCTTGTAAACACCTTAGAATACCTTAAGTATGTTGTGTATAGGGTTGTATAATCTTAGAAAATCAAAGTATGGATTTAGTTTGGTGGCCAAATTGAGCCGTGGGTTTTGTGTATAAAAAGGGAGGAAGAAAATGAAATTTTCAAGTATAAGTGTATGAAAACTTTACTCATGCATGCATGCCTATTTATAGTAAAAATATCTCCCTAACTTAACCATGGTTACTTTCTAACCCTAGGTTAAAGTTTACATGACAAGTTGTAAAGGTGTAAGAGTTTACTTTATAAAATATCTAGATATTATGTATAAGATGTAAACTTTGAAAAGTCTTGGTCTCATCCTCTAATTTTCGGCATTATGTGTATATATGTGATGTTATATTTGTTATTTTGAGTATTGGGTATAATCGTGGGTATTTGTTTAGGCGTAGTTAGGTTTTAGAACTTCCGGGTATGCCTAAACGTATTTTATTATGAAACGTAAGCATTTTACGTAGCCGATAAAAATAAGATGAACAAAGTTATTAATTATCCTCATAATAATCATATAACACTTGCTTGATGTAAACATTTAATTGTTTAATGCCCGATTACATTGTATGATCATTTTCAGTCTACGCGATTTAGCTTAATGATTAAAATTAAAAGTGAACGCGTACGAGAAAAAAAATAAATAGTGAAATTAAATAGTATTGTAAATGACCTGAAAATATGGAATGTTACAGTCCTTCCCCGTTAAATGAGCTTGTACTCAAGGCCCAAGTTGCGACATTTTGACGAAGGTACGGGTTCGAGAAAAGATTGGATATTTTATCCGGAATTGGTCTTCCGCGTTCCCAGTATACTCAGCTCCTGCCAGATGGTGTCCAACGAACTTTGACTAATGGGATTCTTCTTCGCTTTAGCTTCTTCACATCTCGTTCCACGATCTCAAGAGGTTCTTCAACAAAACGAAGATTTTCATCAATCTCGATCTCATCCAAAGGCACTTGAACATCTGGCTCCGCCAAACATTTCTTGAGGTTTGACACATGAAACGTGTCGTGAACACAACTTAGCTCCTGGGGTAACTTCAGCCGATAAGCCATCGGTCCAACACGCTCGATGATTTCAAATGGTCCGACATATCGTGGTGCTAGTTTTCCTTTCTTACCAAATCGTACCACTCCCTTCCATGGAGATACCTTTAGTAACACTCGGTCTCCAACTTCGAATTCAAGAGGCTTACGTCTCTTTATAGCAAGCTTTTCTGGCGACTTCTTGCCATTTTCAATCTTTCCTTAATTTGAACAATCTTTTCAGTCGTTTCTTGCACAATTTCTGGTCCAATAAGCTGACTTTCTCCAACTTCAGTCCATATCACGGGGGATCTACATTTCCGCCCGTACAGAGCCTCAAATGGTGCACACTTAATGCTCGTGTGGTAACTGTTATTATAAGAAAACTCAATCAATGGAAGATGAGTATCCCAACTGCCACCAAAATCCATAACACAAGCTCGAAGCATATCCTCCAGCGTCTGAATAGTACGCTCACTCTGACCGTCGGTCTGAGGGTGGTAAGCTGTACTCATGTCTAGTCTTGTACCCAATGCTTCCTGAAGAGCTTGCCATAAGTGTGACGTGAATCGACCATCACGGTCTGAAATGATTGACACCGGCACACCATGTCTCGCTACAATCTCGTTGACATAAATCTTTGCCAGCTTCTCTGTTTTGTAGTCCTCACGAATAGGTAGGAAGTGAGCCGACTTGGTCAGTCTATCCATAATGACCCAAATCGTATCATACCCACTGCTGCTTTTAGGCAACTTTGTGATAAAGTCCATTGTTAACTTTTCCTATTTCCACTCAAATTTTTGGTTGCTGAAGAAAGTCCTTAGGGTTACTTGGTGTTCGCTTTAATCTTAGAGCATGTAGAGAACATCTGCTAACGTACTCAGCAAATGGTCTTCTTCATACCAGGCCACCAATACAAAGTCTCTCCCGGGGGGGGGGGGGGGGGGGGGGGGGGGGGGGGGGGGGGGGGGGGGGGGAATCATAGTACATCTATCTGCACCCGGATGTACTGAATATCTAGATTATGACTTCATCCTGATTAATTTCCTTACATTCTCCAATTGATGGAAAGCCAGATACGATCAAAGAAGTAAATTTCACCATCAGCTCGTTGCTCAAAGTGTCTTTTCTAATCCTCTTAGCCATTCACTGGGGCTTTGAGATCCTTGAACTTCGCTCTGTGCTTCAAAATCTAGTCCTTAACCAAATGAATAGTAATACTCATAGCACGTACTCGTCTCGGCTTGAGTCTTTCTTTTCTGCTCAAGGCATCTGCCACCACATTTGCCTTGCATGGGTGGTATTTGATCTTACATTCATAATCAACTATAAGAAGCTCGATCCACCGCCTTTGGCGCATATACAACTCATTTCTGATCAAAAAAAAGAAAAAAAAAAAAAAAAAATAAAAAATAAAAAAAATATGTACTAGAGACTCTTGTTGTCAGTGTAGATAACACTTTTCGTACCATAAAGATAATGTCTCTAGATTTTAAGGGAAAACATCACCGCACCTAATTCCAGGTCGTGGGTGGTATAATTCTTCTCATGCTTCTTCAACTGTCTTGACGCATACGCTATCACCTTGCCCCGCTGCATCAACACATACCCAAAACCTTGTTTCGATGCATCACAATAGACTACAAAGTCGTCTGGCCCATCGAGGAGTGCTAACACAGGAGCATTGCATAGCTTCTCTTTTAGAATGCGGAAAGCTTCCTCTTGCTTATCGCCATACACATATGCCTTGTTCTTTTGAGTCAATAGGGTGAGAGGCTTAGCGATCTTTGAGAAACTCTCGATAAATCTTCGGTAATAACCCGCCAATCCTAGGAATGAACGGATCTCTGTCGGTGACTCAGGGGTCTTCCAGTTCTTGACTGATTCAACCTTGCTAGGATCCACGTGGATACCGTCACAGTAGACCACATGTCCTAGGAACTGAACTTCTTCCAACCAAAATTTGCATTTTGAAAATTTGGCGAATAGCTTCTCCTTCTTGAGTAAGTCTAAGATCATCTTCAGGTGGACTTCATGCACTTCTTCTGACTTTGAGTAGATTAAAATGTTGTCAATGAACATAATTACGAAAACATTTAGCAAATATCACTTAAGATTGTAAACTCACAAGTTATTCACATATTTGGCCGTTTGAGATAAAATAAATTTAAACTCTCTTCAAAATGTACCCGTTAGTACACGACACCTTTTTTCAATTAACTATTGATTGAATTATAAATGCCGTAGATGTAGTTAAATTTGAAAAAAACAACTATTCCCCTCCATCAATGGACCGTTTTCTATTTGTAAGAGTTGTAGTCGTTGATTGTAGTGTCAAATTTGAAAAGTTCAGGTCTGATTGATTTCGAACAAAACTTTTTCCACCGTTGGGACAACACAATTAATTTTCTGAATAAATCATAGTCGAAATTATTTGGTTAAAGTGATATGAGAGAAGACTTCTATTATATATCAAGAAATATGCCCACTGAAAACATACATTAGATCTGAGGTGCATGGATATGAAGTAATCCATGCCGGGAGAAGAGAACTTAATTACCGTGTCAGGGAACAAACCGTCTTTTTGGCGACATGCTTTCCTCAATTTGAAAAACGGGCTGCAGTCTGAAATAACTGCAAGCCATAAAGACATATTTTGAAAAGTTTAAACTTCCGTTCGAGCCTCATTTAAAGACCCGTGTCATTATTGAATGACATTTCTAGGTCCGTGATCCGTCCGAATTAACACACACACACACACACACACACACATTTATATATATATATATATATATATATAATATATATATATATATATATTATATTATATATATACTTATATTTATTATATAATTAAATAAGTAATAATCAAGGAGGATAATCAATATTGTATTGTAAGTATTTTCCGTCGGGTTCTAGGAAAATCGCTTTAACCAAAGCAATTATCAAAAAAAAAACCCCTTCCCCGGGTCGTTTCCTCTATAATCTAGTGACTGAGAAGTGAATTGAAATCTACGTTTTCATGTTGGTAAATCGTTTTGAGCTTGATTTTTATTTAAGGTTTTGGGTTGGTATTTAAATCTACTAAAAGGGAAATCCTATAATTGGGAAACTAAACTTTTGGCTTTTAAAACTATTTTTAAAAACTATATTAATTTAAGATTTAAAAACTACCAGATTATCTAAATTGATCTAAAAGATATAAATGACGAAATGCTTGCTAGGGACATGAAATGTTCATTAAGTTCGGGTTTTAGGTTTTAACGAATTATATCCTTCGAAAACAAGTTTTAAGAATTAAATGACAAGTAAACGTAATAATGCTTTTAATAAAAAAATGACAAGTATTTAAATGCATTAAAAATAAATGGTCGGTATGTAAATTGGAAAATCACCTTAATAACTATTAATTATTTAACCTTTCTTTAAAAACCCGACACCTAAATTCCAAAATCACTAATCACTTAGGAAAATACACAGTTAATACTCATAATCATAACAAATAAATAGCACAATCATTAAGAATCAAACATAACATTTTAAGATATAATCTAATACTAGTATTAAAATAGGGTAAAAGGGTAACCGAATGAAGAACCTCAAATGATATAAAACACCGATCTTAAAACTTAATAACAAATAAGTAGTATCATTTTAAAAGCTTTTTACTTCACTAATTAGCAAATAAAGGTGTCAACTTTATCTACTAATTATTTTCATAAAAACTATAAAGATCAAAACTTAATTTTTTTTATCAACCTTATAAGACCCTTAAGCTCCGGCCTTAGATGTAGAAGGATGGAATAAGAAATAAGGACTGAAAAAGTTAGACAAAATAATTAATAAAAAAAGATGAAGTCCTTTAGATCTAAATCCACCCGTATACTAGGTGTTCATGAAGTGAAACTAGGTCTCGGGTATATTTAAGGATTTATGAAGTCTCTAGAGAATAAAAAAAGCTAGAATTTAAAAATAAATTGGTAAAAAAACAACTAGATTTAAATCTAATAGCTCACTTTTAAAACTATTTATTAAACTAGATCTAAAAGTAAATAAGCACCATTGGTAACTTTAACTACTTAAAAAATGCTTTTAGATCTTACTAAACTACAAAATAAGCTCTCGGAAAATAAGGGTGCAGCTTGATTAAAGAATAAGCCTGAAGTATAGAAGACTCATGACACCCTTTTTAGCATTCGAATCGAGCATAAGCAAGAAATAAGCTAAATAAGAAAAGAAAATGAAATAAGCAAAAGCTCTCTATTTGGATAATATGAGCTTAGTTCTAAATACAAATAAAGCAAAGGAAGGTTTTTTTTACTTATTTGACAGTAAGAATTAAGCTAGGAGAAAAATAGATGCAATATAAGCCATAATTAGCCTTGAAAGAAAAGAAAAGAAGGATTAGAAAAAGAAAAGCCATAGTACATAAAGCACTCCATTATTCAAATCTCATTAATAAGCTAAAAAGTAATGATTACAATAAACTAATAAGCTTAAAAAAGCTTTTACAATAAGCTAAACTAAATTACACTACTCCTAAAATAAACTAACCTACACTACTTTTTTTTTATAAACTAAATCTTACACTATTTTCTCACCACTCAAACAGCTGCTGCGTGCTTCTTTATATAGCCCCAAGTAGGTGGGGGCAATTTCGTCCTTTCAAGTCTTCATCCAATGATATTGCTGGATCTAGGGGTATATTAGTCATTTTGACGCTACCACCGCTCAGATTGGCTACGAATCACATACAACGCCTGTCCTTCGTTAACTGACACCGCACACCTCGTACTGACACACGCAGTGCCACGTGTCAACGCATTTGATTTGGTCCAGCCCGCACTACTGAACAGTTACCTAGTACTGTGTATTAGGCAACCTGGACTGCTACAGTACATCGTACTGCAATTCCTGCAACCTCGTACACCAATGATTAGTTTGCCACGTGTCACCACCTGAGTGGTGCCACATGGCATTTTTACTGTTCACACCGTCGCCGGTTAAAACCGGCCACGGCATCACCGCGTCAACGGTGGTCAAACGGCGTGTCAACCACCGTCGGAACCACCGGTCAACGGCGGCGGGTCACGACCGGTCAACGATGGCGGTCAACCGGTCAACCACCGCTGGACCACCGTTGGACCACCGCCGGACCACCAGTCAACCACCGGTCAACGGTGGTTGACCGCCAGTCAAGGCGGGTTAACAGTTGGGTCATGGCCGGGTATTGGGTCGGGTCAGGTCGGGTCATGGGCCGGGTCTGGATCGGGTCGAGTTTGGGTCCGGGTCGAGT
Source organism: Tanacetum coccineum (assembly GCA_026074375.1). Classification (NCBI taxonomy): domain Eukaryota; kingdom Viridiplantae; phylum Streptophyta; class Magnoliopsida; order Asterales; family Asteraceae; genus Tanacetum; species Tanacetum coccineum. The sequence goes on along the minus strand of BQNB010039410.1, from coordinate 20,971 downwards.
TTGGATCAGGCCCGGGTCGCCCGTGGATAATGAGGGGATAAACCCCTCTTAGGGAGAGTCGAACTCGGTACCTCTAGATAAGAGTTTTAATGAAATGGATGCATCCAGCTGAGCTAGAGCATCATTTCAGTTATTTACACAAGTATTATTAACCCCTTTATTTCAACATGACAGTTATTTTATAATTAAAAGGTTCAAGCAGGGACGAAAAAGGTTTTAAAAATAAAAGGTTTAAATATGAAAGGCCGGTACCGTTAGACTCGTTTTTTCGTGCTCTTTCCAATGGTGTGATCGAGGGAAATTATTCTAGACATTCGTTTTTTTGGACCTCGATAAATGTCGAAAAGTCGTCGAAAGCTCACTCGAAAAATTACAGTTTTTGCTTCGTTTTTAATCCTGTTACCTGTAAGACATTAAAACACAATTACAAACTTATTTGCTAACTTATTATCTATATTTTAGTTTGTTTTTAGTCCTTTTATTAGTGTTTACGGGGGTCCAAAAATATGTTTATTTTAGCCAATATCAAATCCTCCACACTAACCATTGATGGTCCCTAACGCAATGTAAATAATACAATACCCGGAAATATAAATAACTTTATCCCCGTTTAATTAGACCCCCTCACAACTCAACAAGAACTAGAAAAGGTCCATCAAAAGGTTTAAAAATCATTCAATTTGCAAGCACCCCCGTTTAAACCACTTATTAAATAACTAAAATTAAGATAACAATTTCTATAGAATTTATTTTAAAGGCTTAAGAATAGGAGTTTGCTCACATCCTTGACTTTTCACAATACCCAAACTAAGCTTAAAACGAAATCACCGTTAAATACAAGTATAGATGCTAACACTACTCATATTTGCAACTTGTGAACTTTTCACTCCCGACAATATTAATTATTAGGTGAATGTACTATTTTGAATTTAAACCATGGATAAACGGTATTCAAGAACTATGTTCACGTTCCACCGAGAAGATTGATTTTGAAGGCGAGGATTATCCCTGTAGCGATTTTCGTCTCGGCACATCCAACATCATCGGATAAGGTGACCGGGCTTTTGACACCTCCCGGTGACTAGTTATCGGGGACTCACGGACCTTTCGTTTCCAAATCTCTAATGTTTTTCTTTTACACATATCTTATTTGAAAAATCACAATCATAAAACGAATTAGTCTTAGTCCAAAAGCATATTTAAATTTAATAAAAATAATTTTCCACTTACTAAGCAACATAAACTATTAAACCTCGGCTTTAGAAGGCTACAACATCGGCCACGCCTCCGACACGATGTAGCAAACATATTTCGACCTTGGATTATTATCATTATTATATTTTTTTCATACAATTTTTTTGTTGCTATAATCATAATATATCACCGGTGCCTTTTTTTCTTTTTTTTTTTTTTTTTCTTATTATTTATCTTTTTATTTTTTATCGAGACACATCGATTAGCGAGTCGGACAGAGGTTATCTTACTTATTATGACACCGAACCCCCCTGATAAGAAGCTTCACTATCGGCCACGCCTCCGACACACGATGAAGTAATCTGGCGAAGATATTCATTTACATTTAATTATTTATTTATTTGCTACATTAACGAAGAGAATTACTTTTTTTATTATAATTTTATATATTAAAATTTAAAAACTAAGACAAATTTATGGATATCGACTATTTCTTTATTCAAAAATAGTTGATTTAAGTCTTATTTTCAAGATTGCACGTTATTATTAGTCAAATTAGAACCTTACGGGTGAGGAGGAAATAGCGACAAATTACTATTACAGGAGCTCTTTAGATTTCCAAATAATCCGTGTTTTAGCATCCAACTTCTAACTTAACATAATTATTTTTGTTATTTGCAAAATTTTAAAGTTAAGCAAACGCTATAGTCTAAAAAGCCTAAGGGGGAAAGCTAGAGTTTTAAACTCGGTCAAATCTAAAAGCTACCTTATTCTACGGGCCTACTTATAATATATATTATATTTTTATATTCGTTTTTTTTAGTTTTTATTTTTTTAATAAAACCAATAATATACTTTTTAAAAATTTATGATCCATAACGGGTGGTTGCGCGGACACAGCAAGGCACATGTATGATTCACATTTCAATAGAAATCTTCCCCCCACACTTAGAATGGAACATTGGCCTCAATGTTAAAAAATATCGGGTTTTTACCCCCACACTTAGGAACGAAAAAGGCAAATGCAAAAAAAATTCCAAGTGTGAAAAGGGAAGCACAATAATATTCATGATCAGGATTAAGGATTCCAAACTAAGCAATGATGAAGGACCGAACGATTGAGGGAGAAAAACGAGCACGGGTCTTCATGATCTTAAGGAATCCTGCAAAAAACGATACCACAAACCATAGAAAGAAAACGCCCCCCACCACTTAGGCTATAAAATCACACGCTTATTTATTAAGAAAAGAAAATAGAAAGAAGAAAAGACACGGGTTGCCTCCCGAGAAGCGCTTCTTTTTGTTCACCGAGTCTTGAGCCTGACTCGATCCCCCCACACTTGAGCTTGGTCAAGGAGGATAGAAATGGAGATACGGGAAATCCAAGTAAGGAATGTCCCCTCCAGAAATTATCATCGGGCTTTCAGAAAAATGAAAAGTTATTTTGGTCCGATGAGATGAGAAAGGAGAAGAGAAAATACCAGGTTTGAACACTTTGTCCTCGTTTTCAGATGAAAACGGGAGCAAAAGGTCAAACACTGGACAAAGGGTGGGTTGGGTGGGCAAAAGATTATGATAAAGGACATCGTGTTCCAGAAATGTCCACCACCACTCTTTGTTTGTAACAACGCCCGCTATCGGGATTCAAAATTTTAAAGCAGAATCCTAAACATCCGGTGGTTCGAAGGAGGACGGGGAAGAGTTGGATCATCAAAATGATCAAAAAAGAAATGACGCTCATTTTCGGGAAGGGTGAGATGGGAGTCATTGCTATGCAATTCTTCAAGGAAAACGGAATATTACCCTCCGAGTCAAAGTCGTCGGATTCTCAATCGCCTCCGGTGGCATCGAGTCAATCGGAAGCAAAGAAATAGTCGTATCTATCAAATAGAGAGTCACTGTCCTCAACGAGGTTAGGAGGGGGAGAGGAGAGACTCGAAAAATCGTATCAGCAATTTTAGAGTACGTTCTGTTCGAGCCGGTCGTGGAGATGAACTTTCATTTATGACATATTCTCAGAAAGACAAATTTTTCCACAGGTTCCGGTCTAGGATATCATAAACTTCCGGTAGGAAATTGGATCGGTCTGAGCGAGTTTACCGGATAATTTCCTACGAGAATAATCAAACTTAGATGAAGATTCAATTAAAGAATCACGGTTAAGAAGATTCGATAAGATAAGACTCGGCATTGAAACAATGTGGACCTATCTTAGTAGAAATGATTTCTTCATCAAAAAGAGGGTTCGAATAAATTTTGAAATTTTCTTTAGGAACGTCCTCATCAGAAAGTGACTCGTCATCACTAGAGGTAAAATCGTCGTTTGAATTAAAGAGAGGATTCGAGAAAGTCATAAAAGTTGAAGAAGATTCACCACCAACGGGCACATCACACTCTCTTTCATCATCGGATAAATCCGCAGACTCACTTGGGGTAGTGGTAAGCTCTTTCAACACTAGACTTGCTTGTGTTAGCGATTCCGTTACGGATTAGTTGTCGAGATGTTCATCCTCCATTTATGAGAGAGTCCGGATATGGGTAGTCGGGTGTAATTTGGGAAGGCCTAATTAGTATGAACATCCTCTGTTTTTTATTTTCGTCATAAATGGAAGGCATCCAAAGTTGTTGAACTATTAAATCAAACTGTTTTTGATAATCATCACAAACACCGTCGGAAATAACGTCGGACTCACTTGGGATTGGAATAGGATCTTTAACACTAGATTCAAGTGAACCTTTTTGTGTGTCAAGATGCTTATTCCCCATTCTTAGAGAGCTAACGGTTTTCACATTTTGGATAGTGACGGTGTGGAATAAAATCCCGATATGATAAATGTGAATACGTTTAGTAGAAACTGTGAAATTACTTAAAGTCGGATCAATTCTTGATTTTCTTGAACGAATAAAAGCTTGAGGAATAGATTTTTCTTTGATATTTAAGCACTCTTGACTTTTACGTTTAGCTTCTAACTCCGCGGCCTCCTTTTCTATGGCGATTCGTTTCTCATCTTCTTGCCTCGCGGCTTCCTCATAAATTCGTTTCTCTTCTTGTATTTTAATCATTTCTCGCAACATTTGCATCGTTTCCTCATGTACTACGATTTCCGTTCCTTAATTCCTGTTGTCGTTCTATGCTCTTCGGCTTGCCGGCAAATACTCAGTTTCGGAGGGTTGAGTACACTGAATAATCCATTTGATATCCCCTACAATTTTCGTTAAATCGGCTCCACCCGTTTATGTCCCCATTAATTGTGTACATTGGAAACTGTCGTGTGGACCTCCACATTTACAACAATTATTTTGTAAGTCATATGGCACATAATTATTACTAAAGTTTTGATTGTTACACGGTTCTGGCTCAAAATTAAACGGGACTCGTGATGGACAATCAAAACCGTCGTAATGATTGTTACCAAAATTATTACAAAAATATGTCGAATATATTGTGGAAGTGGGTCGGAAAAATTCGGAGAGTAGTCGGAAAAATATTAAGAATTATCGAAAGAATTCGGATTACATCGTGGACAATGTTATCATTCAACTTTCTGTTTTGAAATGTATTTTGGGACCTCTTTTGTAAAAACTCTGATGAATAATGAATGATAACTTATCTTTCAAAATTTTCTCTTTTGAGTCTTTTCTATTATTGTGACTATGATTCATGAAGTAATACCCCAGATTAGCTTCCGCTGCTATATGTCAAATATGGGGGTGTTATAGATTAGTATCAAGAGTCGCGGTTATAGAGAACAAGGTTTAAACCTTAACTATAGCTACTTTTTCCATCTAAGAAAGTCCTCCGTGCCACTGCATTTCCCGAATAGTATGTACTAGGTTGTTACAGAAATACGTCTTCAAACACTTCCGACTATATCTACCTTATTATCGTCCCATCTGATTTTGATATTGAGGATGCAGTTTCCTCTACAAACACTCCTGACTATACCCCGGCTTCACCAGACTATTCCCCAGCTTTACCGGGAAACACCTCTCCTCATCCTTCAAATGATTTATCTAAGTATCTTTTGGCCTCACTAGCCATCTGACCTTTCCAAGATGATTCGTATATGAAGGTCATGCAAGCATATAATGCTACTAGTAATAAATTACCTATTCCTCTACCACAAGCTCCTATTGCTCCACCAACTGTTTTGCCTCCATCTCCAGTGTTACTGATCAGTCCGAATCAATACGTAGAAAATATATATATAATATATAAATACGTAATAATAAGGAGGATAATCAATAATAGTATAGTAAGTATTTTCCGTCGGGTTCTAGAAAATCGCTTTTAACCAAAGCAATTATCAAAAACCTCCCGGGTCGTTTCCTCGGCGAGAAGTGAATGGAAATCTACGTTCAAGTTGTAAATCGAGCTTGATTATCACTTAAGTTTTTGGGTTTGGTTTTCTAAATCTACTAAAAGGGAAAACATATAAAAGGGAAACTAAACTTTTGGATTTAAACTATTTTTAAACTAATATTAATTTTAGGATTAAAAACTACAAGATTATACTAAAATTGATCTAAAAGATATAAATGACGAAAATGCTTGCTAAGTGACGTGAAATGTTCATTAAGTGCGGGTTTAAGGTTTAACGAATTAAAATCATTCGAAAACAAATTTCAAGAAATTAAATGACAAGTAAAGTAAAATGCTTTTTATAAAAAACAATAAATGACAAGTATTTAAATTGCATTAAAAATAAATGACGGTATGTAAATTAGAAAATTCAAATGACTATTAATTTTTTAAAATTTTTTAAACCCGCACCTAAATTCCAAATCATTAATCACTTAGCAAGCACAAATGAATTACTCACTAATCATAACAAATAAACTAGCAACAATCATAAGATCAAACATAAACATTTTAAGCTAATAATTCTAAACTACTAGTATTAAAAAGGGAAAAAGGGTAACCGAATGAAGAAACGCAATGATATAAAACCACCCGATCTTACAAACTTAATAAACAAATAAGTTTATCACTTTAAAGCTTTTACTTTACTAATTAGCGAATAAAGGTGTCAACTTTATCTACTAATTACTTTCATAAAAACTATAAAGATCAAAACTTTATCTATTTATCAACCTTATAAGACCCTTAAGCTCCGGCCTTAGATGTAGAAGGATGAAATAAGAAATAAGACATGAAAAGTTAGAACAAAATAAGCTATAAAAAAAAACTTTAGATCTAAATCCACCCGAAACTAAGGTGTTCAATCAAGTGAACTCGGATCGGGTATATTTAAGGATTTAGATCTAATAAAAATAAGCTAGAATTAAAAACTAAATTTGTAAAAACAAAACTAGATTTAATCTAATAAGCTACTTTTAAAACTATTTAATAAACTAGATCTAAAAGTAAATAAGCCATTGAAAACTTCAACTACTACAAAGCTTTTAGATCTACTAAACTAAATAATAAGCTCTCGAAAATAAGGGTGCTCAAGACTTAAAGAATAAGCCGAGTAGAAGACTCATGACACCCTTTTTAGCATTCGAATCGAGCATAAGAAAGAAATAAGCTAATTAAGAAAAGAAAATGAAATAAGCAAAAGCTTATTTGGATAATATGAGCTTAGATCTAAATCTAATAAGCCAAAGGAAGACTTATTTGAAGTAAGAAATAAGCTAGGAGAGCAACAATAAGCCAACATAAGCTTAAAAAGAAAAGAAAAGAAAATAGAGGATTAGAAAAAGAATAAGCCATAAGAAAATAAGCACTTCAATCTTCAACACATCTTTAATAATAAGCTCAAAATCTTGATTACAATAAGCTAAAATAAGCTATAAAAGCTTTTACAATAAGCTAAAACTAAATTACACTACTCCTAAAAACTAACCTACACTACTAATTTTAATAACTAAATTTCACTCTAAAATCTAACACTCCAAATCTGCTGATGCGTGCTTCAATATATAGCCCAAAGTAGGTGGGGGCAATTTCGTCCTTTCAAGTCTTCAACCAATGATATTGCTGGATCTAGGGGTATTTTGGTCATTTTGACGCCCACCAACCTCCACATTATTGCCATAGTCTGACCTCGTACTGACACATGCCTACCTCGTACTGACACGCGCAGAGTGCCACGTGTCACACGCTGATTGGTCCAGCCGCCACCTGAACAGTACCTCGTACTGACGTGTCTGCCACCTCGTACTGCTACAGTACATCGTACCTGCACATCTGACACCAATCATTAGAAGCGCCACGTGTCACCACCTGAGTGGTGCCACGTGGCATTTTTACTGTTCCCCACCGTCGCCGGACCACCGGTCAATGGCAGTCAATGACGGTCAACACCGCCGGACCACCGGTCAACGGCGGCGGACCACCGTTGACCACTGCCTGACCACCGGTCAACGGCGGCGGTCAACGACGGTCAACGGCGGCGGACCACCGTTGACCACCGCCGGACCACCGGTCAACCAGCGGGTCATGGCCGGGTCAGGTCGGGTCATGGGCCGGGTCAGGTCGGGTCATGGGCCGGGTCTGGATCGGGTCTGGTCCGGGTCGAGTTCGGGTCGGGTCCGCCACGTGGCACCACGTGGCAGCTGACGTGGATAATGAGGGGATAAACCCTCAGCATGTTTCGAACCGGAGACCTCTTGGATAAGAGGCTATGCACACTACCGCTGTGCCAAGCATAGCCTCATATAATTATATGCAAAGTTTAATATATAACCCCATTTTAACTTGGTCTGGTCCATTATAACTAAAGGTTCAAACAGGGACGAAAAAGGTTCAAAATAAAAAGGTTTAAATATAAAAGGCCGGTACCGTTGGACTCGTTTTTTCGTGCTCTTTCCAATGGTGTGATCGAGGAATATTCACGACTTCGTTTGAACCTCGATAAACGTGAAAACGTCGTCGAAAGTCACCCGAATTTTACCGTTTTTGCTTCGTTTTCAATCCTTTTTACCTGTAAGACATAAAAACACAATACAAACATATTTGCAACATAATTATCTATATTTTAGTGTTTTTAGTCCTTTTATAGTGTTTTACGGGGTACAAAATATGTATATTTTAGCCAATATCAAATCCCCCCACACTAAACCATTGCTGGTCCCTCACGCAATGTAAATAAAACAATACCCGAAAATAAATAACTTTATCCCCTTTTAACTTATGACCCCCTCACAATCAAACAAGAACAGAAAAGGTCCATCAAAAGGTTCAAAAATCATTCAATTCGCAAGCACCCCCGTTTTAACCACTTATTAAATAACTAAAATTAAGATAACAATTTCTATAGAATTTATTTTAAAAGGCTTAAGAATAGGAGTTCGTCATCCTTGACTTTTCACAATCCCCAAACTAAGCTTAAAACGAAATCACTGCTAAGTACAAGTTAGGATGCTAACACTACTCATATTTGTAACTTGTAAACTTTTCACTCCCGACAATTATTAATTATTAGGTGAATGTGCTATTTCGAATTTCAACCATGGATCAACGTTTATGCAAAAACTATGTTTCACGTTCCACCCGAGAAGATTGATTTTGAAGGCGAGATCATCCCATGTAGCGATTTTCGTCTCGGCACATCCCAACCTCATCGGCTAAGTGACCGGGCTTTTGACACCTCACGGAGACTAGTATCGGGACTCACGGACCTTCGGTTTCAAAATCTCTAAGGTTTTCCGTTTACACATATCTTATTTGAAAAATCACAATCATAAAACGAATTAGTCTTAGTGCAAAAGCATATTTAAATTTAATAAAAATAATTTTCCACTTACTAAGCAACATAAACTATTAAACCTCGGTCCTTTAGAAGGCTACAACATCGGCCACGCCTCCGACACGATGTAGCAAACATATTTCGACCTCGGATTATTATTATTCATTATTATTATTATTTATATTTATTAATATTTTTTTTTAATTTTTTTTTTTTGCTAAAACGATAATAAATCCCGGTGCCTTTTTTCTCGAATCCACATGGATACGTGTCGACAAAGGTTATTCTACTTATTATGACACCGGCCCCCACCTTATATGAAGACTTCAACATCGGCCACGCCACGACACGATGGAAATAATCTGGCAGAGATATTTATATTACTTATAATCTTTTAATTTATTTATTTATTTTCAACATTAATAGCGAAGAGAAAATACATTATTAGAAAATTTAAATATAAATTTGAACAAATACTAAATTTAATTGATATCGAGTTAATCGACTACATTCTTTAATCAAAAATAGATGATTTAAGTCTAATTTTCAAAGATAGCACGTATTATTAGTCAAATTAGAAGCTTATGGGAGGAAAAGCGACAAATTACATACATGAGCTCTTAAGATTTCCAAATAATCCTTGTTTAGCATCCAACTTCTACTTAACACTATCATTTTTCGTTCTTTGCAAAATTTTAAAGTTAAGCAAACGCTAAGTCTAAAAAGCTAAGGGGAAAGCTAGAGTTTTAAACTCGGTCAAATCAAAAGCTACCTAATTCTACGGGCCTACTTATTACTATATATTTATATTTTAATCATTTTTTTAATTATTTTTTTTTCTTTAATATAAAACAATAAAAAATTTAAATTTTTGGTCAAAACGGGGTTGCGCGGGACACAGCAAGGCACAGGTATGATCACATTTTGATAGAAATCCCCTCACACTTAGAATGGAACATTGGCCTAAATGTTCAAAAATATCGGGTTTTACCCCCACACTTAGGAACGAAAAAAGGCAAATGCAAAAAATTCCAAGTGTGAAAAGGGAAGCACAATAATATTCATGAACAGGATTAAAGATTCTAAAATAAGCAAAGATCGAAGACCGGACGATTGGAGGATTGAAAACGAGCACGGGTCTTCATGATCTTGAGGAATCCTGCAAAAACGATACCACAAACCATAGAAAGAAGCACGCCCCCACACTTAGGCTATAAAACAACACACTTATTTATTAAGAAAAGAAAATAAAAAGAAGAAAAGACACGGGTTGCCTCCCGAGAAGTGCTTTTTTTTGTTAACCGAGTCTTGAGCCTGACTCGATCCCCCACACTTGAGCTTGGTCAAGGAGGATAGAAATGGAGATACGGGACATCCAAGTGAGGAATGTCCCCTCCAGAAAATCAACATCGTGCTTTCAGAAAAGAGTCAAAAGGTGAATTTGGCCCGATGAGATAGAAAGGAGAAGAGAAAATACTACTAAGGTTTGAACACTTTGTCCTCGTTTTTTTGGATGAAAACGGGAGCAAATGGTCAAAAACACTGACAAAGGGTGGGTTGGTGGGTAAAAGATTAGCATAAGATCATCAATGTTATCATAAATGTCACCCACCAATTTCTTAGTAACAACGCCCGCATCGGTTCAAAATTAAAGCAAAATCTCAACATCCGGTGGTTCCGGAGGAGGACGGGGAAGAGATGGATCATCAAAATGATCAAGAGAAAATGACTCATTTTCGGGAAGGGGAGGGGAATCATTGCTAACCAATTCTTCAAGAAAACGAATATCCCCTTCCGAGTCATAGTCGTCATTCTCAATACCCGGTGGCATCGAGTCACGAGCAAGAAATAATCTAATCCCGTCCATAAGAGAGTCCACTTATCCTCAACGGTGATGAGGTGGAGAGAAGACTCGACAATCGTATCATAATTTCAGAATTACGTACTTCCCGGCGTCGTTGATATGAATTATCATAACGACAAATTCTCAGCAAACGTATTTCTGCCTCATGGTTCCGAGTCGGTAATCAACAACTTCCCGGTGGAAAGTGGATCGGCAGTGAGAGAGTTTTCACCGGAGAACTCCTCGAGAGATAATCAACTTTAGGAGAAGAATCGATTAAAGAATCACGTTTAAGAAAAAGATACGAGCAGATAAGACTCGCATTGAAACAATGATGATCCTCATCATAGTAGAAATGATTTCTGTCATACAAAAAGAGGGGTTCGAATAAATTTGAAATTTTCGTTCAGAACTTCCTCATCAGAAAAAGACTCGTTGTTACTATAGTGAAATCGTCTTTTGAATCAAATGAGGAATTCGAGAAAGTCGAAGAAGATTCATCAACAACGGGCACATCACACTCACTTTCACCATCGGATAAATCAGCGGACTCACTTGGGGTAGGAACAAGTTCTTCAACACTAGACTTGATTGTGTTAGCCGATCGTGTACGAATAGTGCGAGATGTCGTTGCGCTAATTATGAAAGAGATCCGAATGGGGTAAGTCGGGTGTGATGCGGAAGGCCTTAATCATATACCGAACGCCTTATTTTTATATATTTTCATCAATAAATTGAAAGGCATCCAAAGTTGTTGAACTTTTAAATCAAACCGTTTTTGATAATCATCATCACAATCACCGTCGGAAATAACGTCGGACTCACTTGGGATTGGAATAGGATCTTTAACACTAGATTCAAGTGAACCTTTTTGTGTGTCAAGATGCTTATCCCCTATTTTTAGAGATAACGGTTTTCACGGTTGAAAAAAGGAATGACGTTTGGGTAGAAATTTGTGAAATTTCTTAAAGTTCGGATCAATTCGTGATTTTCTTTGTACGAATAGAAGCATGAGGAAATAGATTTTTTCTGCGATATTGAAGCACTCTGACTTATACGTTTAGCTTCTAACACCGCGCCCTCCTTTCTTGGCGATTCGTTTCTCTTCTTCTTGCCCGCGGTTTCCATAGTAATTCGTTACTCTTCTTGAATTTAATCAATCCTCGCAACATTTGCATCGTTCCTCATGTTCACATTTAAGCTCATCATTTATGCCGACAACTCTCAATTTCCACGTTCTTGCGTCCTTTGAATGATATTCTCTCTAATTCTTCGGAGGGTTGAGTACATTGATGAATCCATATGATATCTCCCAGCAATATTCGCAAATAGGCTCATCGTTATCGCACCATAATTGTGTACATTGGAAACTGTCGTGTGGACCTCCACATTTACAACAAATATATTGACATTCATTTTGTAAATCATATGGTTCATAATTATCACTAAAGTTTTGATTGTTACACGGTTCCGGTTCAAAATTAAACGGGACACGTGATGGACAATCGAAACCGTCGTAATGATTGTTACCACAATTATTACAAAAATATGTCGAATATTGTTGATGTGGGTCGGAAAAATTCGGAGAATTGTCGAAAGAATTCGGATTACATCGTGGACAAAATGAACCGACAAATGGCTCTCCACACTCGTAGCAAGGTTGATAAAATGACATGTTGAAGAATTAAACAATTTAGAGGATAAGAAGAAAGAATTAAACGGATTTTAGGTTACGGAGATTATTTTTGGGTTTTTTTTTTATAATAAATTTTAACGGTTACACGGAAGAGACTTAAACAAAATAATCAACTTACTCACGTAGCTCTCCAAAAATGCTTTTTCAAGGTGAAGCGACATCGTTAAGTGGCACAAATGGCAAGTGGTTAAATCTTTTAGTTCGATTGGAACCAACAAGTTCTCCGGAACTTATTATGATGAAACCTCCGTTAGAATGTTATATTTTGGTATTTATTTATACCGAATTGGTGATTTTTTATTTCTTAATTATAAAAGAAAGATTGTTATTCTTTATATATTTTATATTTTTTTATCTTTTACTTATACTAAAAAGAAAAGGAAAATATTTTTTTACTTTTTATATTTTATGATTTTTTGGATTTTTGAATTATAAAACAAAAATGAAACTTTCGAGGGTGAAAGGATCTTCAAAGCTCGAACACGAACAATCCCGTAAAAATCGCTACACCTCTCCCCGGCAGCGGCGCCAAAAATTGATCCCGTCCGAACAAACACGTATAAAATATATATAATATAATATATAGGTACGTACTAATAAGGATAGAAACAATTATAGTATAGTGAGTACTCCCGGGCCGTTTCCTCGGCGAGAAGTGAATGGAAATCTACGTTCAAGTTGTAAATCGAGCTTGATTATCACTTAAGTTTTTGGGTTTGGTTTTCTAAATCTAACTAAAAGGGAAACATATAAAATGGGAAACAAACCTTTTGGATTTAAACGATTTTTTTAACTAATATTAATTTTTAAGATAAAAAACTACAAGATTATACTAAGATTGATCTGAAAAGAAAGAAATGACGAAATGCTTCTAAGGTGACCGTGAAATATTGTCATGTAAGAACGGGTTTAGGGTTTAACAAATTAAAATCTTCAAAAACAAATTTTAAGAAATTAATGACAGAGTAAAGTAAATCCACTTTTTAAAATTAAAATAAATGACAAGTATTTAAATATGCATTAAAAATAAATGACGGGATTAAATTGAATATTCTAATGACTATTAATTTTTTAAACCTTTTAAACCCGCACCTAATTCCAAATCACTAATCACTTAGCAACACTATTAATACTCACTAACATAAACAAATAAACAACAACAATCAAAGATCGACACATCAAGAAATTATTTAAGCTAATAATTCTAAACAACTAATATTAAAAAGGGAAAAAGGTAGCAGATGAAGAACCGCCAGATATAAAACCACCCCCGTCTTACAAATTTAATAAACAAATAGGTTTATCACTTTAAAGCTTTTTACTTTTCTAATTCGCTAATAAAGGGGTCAACTTTTATCCACTAAATTATTCTCATAAAACTATAAAGATTCAATAACCTTATTTCTTTATCAACCTATAAAGACCCTTAAGCACCGGCCTTAGATTTAGAAAGGATTGAAATATAGAAATAAGACATGAAAGATAGTACAAAATAAGCTAATAACAAGATGAAAACTTTAGATCTAAAGCCCCCAACTTAGGTGGTTCAATCGGTGAACTTCTCGATCGGGTATATTTAAGGATTTAGATCTAAAAAAATAAGCTAAAATTAAAAACTAAATTTGATGCTAAAATAAGCTAGAAATAATAGATCTATTATTGTTAGATCTAATCCACCCAGAAACATAGATAGCATCAAGTGAACAAGAGACGGGTATATTTAAGGATTAGATCTAAAAACAATAAGCTAGAAAATTAAGCAATCAAAAATAAGCTCACTCGAAAAGCTCTAAATCAAAAATAATATAAAATAAGCTAGTCAAAATAAGCTATTAAAGAAGCTTATTAGAATATAAGCTTAAGAGATCGGATCCAAAAATAAGCTATAACATGAGATTTATTTGAAATAACATAGAGAAGAGAAAGAGTAAATTTGCAAAAAAGAAAAATAGCATCAAGAAATAATAAGCATTAAATATAAACCAACCATATACATCATCAGTAATAAGACTCAAAATCTGATTACAACTAAGCTAAAATAAGCTATAAAAGACCTTTTACATAAGCCTATAAATTATACTACATTATTCCTAAAACTAACACCACAAAAAAAATAAACTTAAAAAAACACACTAAAATTTCACTCTCTAAACTCTAACACTAAATTCTCCCCCTAAATGAGCTGTGTTGCGTCTTGTTTTTATAGCCCAAAGTGGGTGAGGGCAATTTCGTCCTTTCAAGCCTCCATCCACTCATATTGCTAGATCTAGGGGTATTTTGGTCTTTTTGCACTCTACCAACCGCCTCATTATTGCCCATGATTGGCACACGCCTACCTCGTACTGACTGCTACAGTACCTCGGACTGACACACTCAGGCCAAGTGTTCATCATCTGATATGTGTCCAGCCGCACCTGAACAGGTACCTTTGTCGGTACTTACGTGTAGCAGTACTTGGACTGCCGTGCACAGTACCCTCGTACCTGACCACCTGTACATCTGACACGCAATCATAGATGGCCACGGTGTCACGACCTAGAGTGGTGCCACTTGGGCGTAAACACTGTTACCAACACGTCTTCGGTCAAACCTCCGGTCACCCCGGCCGGACCACCGGTCAAACGGTGGTACAATGACGGCTTTACCAACGGTGGTCAACGACGGTCAACACCGCCGGACCACCGTCGGACCACCGGTCAACGGCGGCGGTCAACGACGGTCAACGGTGGGGGACCACCTTGACCACCGCCGGACCACCGGTCTACGTGGGTTGACGGTAAAGTAAACTGGTGGGCCGGACAGGTCTTGGCCGGGTCGAGCGGGTATTGGGTTCGGGTCTGGACAGTCATGGGCCGGTCTAGTCGGGTCATGGCCGGGTCAGGTTTTGGTCGGTCGGGTCCCGTGAGGCGGTCGTGAGGGAATAATCCCTCACTAGAATCGAAACCAAGGACCCTTATAATATGAGGCTATGCCACACTACCGCTGTGGCCAAGCATAGCCTCATATATTTATATGCAAAATCTAATATAATAAGCCCCTTTTAACTGGTCCTGGTCCATATAACTAAAGGTTCAAACAGGGACAAAAAGGATTAAAAATAAAAAGGTTCAAATATATAAAGGCCGGTACGGTTGGGACTCGTTTTTTCGTGCGCTGTCAATGGTGTGATCGAGGAATTTTCACGACTTGTATGGACCCGATAAATGTGAAAACGTCCGTCGAAAGTCCACCCGAAAATTACCGTTTTATTGCTTCGTTTTCAATCCTTTTTACCTGTAAACAAAAAAAACACAATACAAACATATTTTGCAACATAATTATCACTATTTAGTGTTTTTAGTTCTTTTTATGGTGTTTTTCGGGGGACAAAAATTATGTATATTTTAGCCAATTATCAAGTTACCTAGTTTGTTAAATCCCAACAATGGCATCATGAGTCAACTCGTTTTGGGGCATTAGGGTTACATTGTTTATAATTATATCATGTCTAGAATTGTACACGTTTAGATTTAATTCATATGCTTGATTTGTTGCATTTTATATTTTAGTTATTGTTTTCTTTCAAATATGGCAGAGATTATGCAAATCCTTGCCATAATTAAATAAAATTTGTAGATCTAGATCTTGAAAACTATTAATTGTTAATATAGGTTAAAAAGAATAAAAATTAAATTGTTAATTTAGTAGATTTGTTTTTTTTATAGTAGATCACACTATATAGCTAAAATATCTTGATTTTTAATTATAGTAATTAAAATATTTTATTTTTGGAAATTAGATCTTTTATATATTTAGTCTCATTTTGTTTCCTTTTCTACGACCTACTAAATCACTTTTTTGATGAATGGGGGCTATCTAGGGCACATTGATGAAAACCTAAGTGAGGGTCTTATGGTTCTCCAATTGAGGAAGACTCGCTTGAGAACTCGGATTTTACATGTTTACTTGTTTAATTAATGTCATCTTTAGTATTTGTCTAATCTTATTGCATATTTTTACTTGATTACTCGTATACGCGCCTAATAGTATGCAATATGGACTAATACTTAAAGAGAAATATGATATTAAAACTAGTCTATAATATAACGACCTCCTAAAAACCTGTTCATTGTGACCTGCTATTTGTTTCGAGGAAAAACTTGATTTTTGAGAAAGTAAAAGAGCTACTAAACTATAAACGTGATTCAAGTATTTATTAAAACAGACATTATAAATAATAGGGAAGTAACTCCTCATCCAATAGAACAAACTATAAGAAGAAGTTTAAGGCGCAGTTCCTAAAGAATTCAGGTTTTTAATACGCTTCGCGCTGACTTGATTCTCTCTTCTTTGTACGTTCGATTGGAGTTACTGTGAACCATGGCATGTCACTACAGTGTCATTATTAAAGGTTTTTAAAATTTGTGCTACAAAGTTGTTTGCATGCTTCTTTGTACACGCCATTTTATCACTTTGTGTGTATACCCCTATGTGTTAAATTTTAAGTCTTTACCAGCCAACTAGGAACACGTGCATTTGGCTTGGCCTCTTTGGTCAGACCTTAAGGTCATTCCAACCCATGGCGAATTTTTCTCACTAGTCAGACCTCTAGCAATTTTTGCACGTTCTTGCTTGGTTGACTTAATTCGAGTATGCCTGGTCAGACCTTGGACCCGAGGCATAAGATGAGAACTAAACATGCTCTTGACATTATTACTTGTCCATTAATGTCTTGACCGGTCTCATAAGTCTAAGAGTTTCATTTTTATGCAATTAACGATCGTCGTTTACCACTTGCCCTACTTGTTTACTCACTGGTCAGACCTCTGGTAATAAGTGGGAGGTCAAGTTGGATCTTAGTCTTAATTAGTAATTAATTGGGTAGTTAATTCTATTAAGAATTTAATTATCAAAAATACTAAAATTGAACTTTCTATGTTCTGATTAATTGTGTTGCTACAACATAATTCGTAAACAAAAGTTTGTTTTTATTAGAAAAGACAAACTTACTCCTATCTTTTCTCCTTAGTTGACAAAACTAAGATAGGGTTATAATTGAATTTTTCTTCAATTATATTTAAACTCACTTACGATCTTTCATTACCCTTTTTCGATCATGAAATAATTAAAAGATAAAATATTTTGTGTACCTAGAAAACATTTTGTTTATAGCTACCAAAATAAATGACATCTTGCACTTGTCATGACGTATGAGTTTAAACCGCAACGAGTAAAGAAATTACTAGCATATTTGCTAGATGTTTTTTCTTGGACTCACATTATTCCTTAAAGTGCTAAATACCCTTGTGGCTATGTAGACGATAAAGGAGGAATTGCATGCTTATATTCAAGTTAAATGAAAGCATAAATGGCTAGTCCCTATCTACATACGTGGAACTTCATATACTTTATTCAATACCTAAGTACATTGCTACTTATAGGCATTCTAAGAGAATAGGAAAGTTAATAAATTGCCATTTGCTTTCTACTAATAATGTAACACTAACAATGTTGACAAATCCAGTGGGAGCATTGC